>BDJD01009013.1:7349-27440 GCA_002564525.1 Rosa multiflora
TTCTCCAAACAGGCAACATGACCCAACTCATCCAGCAGCTTGTCAAGTTTTGAGCAACCAGAAAGGTTGAGATCTTTGAGAGATTTTAAGCCACCTACACTGCTTGGAAGACACACCAGATCTTTGCAATCTTCCATTTTCAGCACAGTAAGTCCTTCAAGCATTCCAATAGAGGAAGGTAGTTCTCTTATGCCGGTGCCATTCACGTGAAGCTCCTCCAGACTCTCTAAATGACCCATGTCATTCGGTAGTTTTTTAAAGCAACCAGAAAGACTCAGAACTCTGAGACTTTTTAAGCCACGTACACTGCTTGCAAAATGGACGAGACTCTTGCAATCTTTCAAGTTCAGCACAGTAAGACTTTCAAGCACTTCAATTGTCGGGTCAACCTCATACAATCTTATACATCCTTCAAGATACAGAAACTCGAGATATGGCACACCTTTAAAGTTTGGGGTGCTGACAAGATTCAGAGAGTGACTCAGATTAATGGTTTTCAAATTGCACAAAGGCTGCATGACAAGTAAAAACCATAAAAAAAAAAAATTAGCTTCCATGATATATTCAACAATTATTATAACAGAATGATATAGTGATTACAGTATACCTCCGTTCCTATCTGAACATGTTTAATACAACTATGACACAAGCTAAGTTCGAGCAGCTTCTGAGGGTTGAAATGTAACGGCAGAGATTTTGACGGATACCTCGTCCAATCAAGAATCCGTAAACTATTGGGAAGATATTCAAGTCCCTTAGTCAGGTTCCCATTCTCAATCTTCAGGTACCTCAATTTGTTCATCATTGAAAATGATTTCGGAGTCACCTCCATGTCTACTCCTGACTCTGTTGAATCCACAAATATGCCTTCTACTGCTTCAGTTCCCTATCAACCAAATTTTATCATACCATAAAAAGCAGATTTAGTAGACTGCCTTGTCATATAATTTACAAGCAAATAACAGTTAAAATTTTCATGTACTAAATTTCTTACAGTATTCTTGGTCAAGACATGTTTGACGTCTTCAAGAAGCCACAACCTACTGCACCTGCCCAGCTCGTTATGAGACTCTTGGCGGACAATTTCCCATCCCATTTCTTGGAGCAAATCGTGCATTATTAGTCTTCCATGCGAAACAGTCAAGAGAGATCTTTCGATAAGAACTTGTATTCCAATAATTGCAGAAAAATCACAACTGTTTAGTACTTCTGTTACTCGATCTTCGTCCTGTCCATTAAAGAAACATGCAATGTCTAGGAAGATTTTCTTCTCTTCGGAATCTAGATCATTGTAACTTATTTTAAGTATGTCAAAAATTTTCATGTTACAAACTCTTCCCAGCTTTCTCAGTGCACTGTTCCATTTACTTAGATCTCTTTGATACAAAAAAGAACCCAGTACTTCAAGAGCTAGAGGAAGACCATTGGCATACCTTACAACAGATTTTGACAAACCAAGAAAATCTTCTTCAGGGTAACCTCTTTTGAATGCTTTCCGGCTAAAAAGCTGAAGAGAATCATCATCATTTAATTCTTCGACCTTCAATCTTCTTTCCACTCCATGTTCAATCAACAAATGCTCATTTCTAGTTGTGATAAGAACTCTACTCCCTGAACCAAACCACTCTGGGTTTCCTGCCAAATATTCTAAATGACTTGAATGGTTCACATCATCAAGGATGAGAAGAACTTTTTTGTGACGTAATAACCTCTTTAATATGGTGGCTCCTTCCTGAAGGTCTAATATGTCAGCCTTTTTTGCCCCAATCCCAGAGAGAAGTTGCTTTTGCAGATTAAGTAAACCACCTTTTTCAACAGAGTTTCTAACATCGGTAAGAAGGAAATTAAATTCAAATTCATGAGAGATTCTCTCATGCACCGCTCTTACCATAGTTGTCTTACCAATCCCGCCCATTCCCCATATCCCAATGAAGCGGACGTCATTCACCCCTACAGTTAAAAGCAAATTAACTCGATGCAATCTTGAGTAAATTCCAACTAGATTTTCTGCATAACTGTATGATATAGGTTGCAATCCTTTACATATAACTTCAACAATATCTCTAATGAGCTTTGATTCATACCTACAACACAAAATAGACTAAACTTATCAGGTTATTGATATGAAGATTAATTTAGTTTATGAAAATGTCTCTGCATTGGACTTGATTTCTTTTATATTCTTGCAATGGCATTTAAAAAGCCTCATAAGCTTAATTGGTTATCTGCATATATTATTTGTGAAGAACATAATGAACAGCAGAAAAATTACTTATTTGTAAATTAAAGAAATGGAAAGAGACAAAAAGAAAAGAGTATGTATACCATTCCTTTGAATTCCACCCAGAGAAACTTGCCACTTCAGTTAATGCAGATCTCCACCTCTGCACTTTCTCTTTGTCATCCTTAAACCTTTCTTCATGGTTTGCAAAGGCTCTTTTAAAACTCCCTGTTTGCTTTCGTACATCAGACGGATCAACATCATAGAAAATTGGCAGCACAGTTCCTCTTGCTTTCATGAATTCAAGAATTCTCACAAGTTCATCCAAGCACCATGTTGACGATGCATAATTTAGTGACATAACAATGAGAGCAAATCTCGATTCTTCGATTGCAGCAAAAAGTGCTGGAGAAATAGCTTCCCCTTTTTGAAGTTCCGGATCATCCCTGAAAGTTATGATTCCTTGATGTTCCAATGCAGTGAATAAGTGGTCTGTAAAAGTCTTTCGAGTGTCGTCACCTCTAAAGCTCAGAAAAACATCATATTTCCACTGATGAGATGAAGGGGGGAAAGATGCAGAGGTTCCTTGTGTGCTCATTTCCGATGAAACCTACGTTCCTACTTGTGGAAGAGTACGTGTCCAAGGACTATATATACAAGTAACCGGAGAAGCTTTCAACACAATTTCAAGGCTCAGAAGTAACTATCATGGAAAACAAGCAGTTGTGTTTCCTGGTTTCCCTTCCCTACTGCATAAAACGTAGCAAAGATGAATAATTTCCTAGGTAAATTCACTATAATAAATATTCATTCTAAAAGAGTTGTATAATTAAAAAGGGAAGCAGCAAACATTAGCTGGTTTAGGTATCTAAATACATAGACACAAAACTCTAGCAGAAGCTGCAAATGCATATAACATACCGTAACACATCTCCATATAACCAAAAGCTATGATTAAAATTAATGAGTGCCCGAGTTATGCACGTATGTCTCAAAATTTCATAAGAAATTGTGAATATAAATCCATGATCAATTATTTCCTAATTATCAGAGCTGTATAAATAGTAACCAGAGAAAAAGACAACAAAAGAGATGCAAAGTTGATGTTGAAACAGATAAAAGATCAGTTGGAGCTTAAGCTGGGTTTACAGATAACAGAAACATAGCAACACATAGATAAGAGATAACAGAAACATAGCAACACATACAAACATAGCAAATTAAAATTGTAAAAACAAACAGAAAAACGGAGCTTAACCTGGCTGGGTTTACTGAGATTTGAAGTTGGGATCAGATCGACTTGAAATAACAGATTAAGAATGAGTAGGAGCAAAGTGGTGAGAGACTTAGACTCCTGAGACAGAAATAGATCTAGATCGTGAAGACTTTGTAGGAGGAGACTCCGGTCTTCAGACTTTACCAGTCAGTCGATGCGATCAAAGTCAGCTGGGGCCCACGCCTTTGTTTTGTTGTTGCAAGCAGGCTCGAGCACATGTCAACCGCTCACATTAGGTTTCTATCTTTCACATTTTCTAGGAATAAATTAATTAATAAAAGAAAATTAGTAAATTAGTGTCTTGCCAAGATATCGTAATCTAACGGATGGAAATAAACATAAAAAAGTAATTGAATAGTATTTTGAATAATTATTGTTTATTTACTTTATGTTAGCGAGGAAAAATTCGATAGAATATCTCCTCACCTACTTTGCTGACTGTAATAAGAGTGAAGACTTTTTAGTCCAAAAGTTGTTTTTGAAGATATCTTCTGGATTCGATTGGGATTAGTAAGTCAAGTTTTGAAAGTACTACCTGCAAAAGATTCTCTAATGTATAGGTTAGTGAGTGTTTAAGTTGTAATGAGTGAAGTAGAAATCGATTGCTTATTGTTCACCATACCAAGTATTTAAAGGTGAGCCTAAGCGGATATCTTGGTTATTATGGGTAGTGATGTACAATTTTTGTGAGTCACCTGTTAGTGGGTTCATAACGCCACTCTTAAAATGACGTGGGGGAAGTCCTCCCACTTGTTACGGATGAATCGAGCTGACCAATTCTTTCTTACCAAGATTGACTTTGAGTGGATTCATCCTCGAGAGAATTTCTTGAATAATTCGAGCTGCTTCTCTTCTGGTCCATCTATTGCTTAGGAATCCATTCCAATATTTTACACCCCCACAATGCCCTTTTTTTCTTTTTCTCAAGAACTCAGGATGCGGGAATGAAAAATTCATTGTATCTGTTTTTGACATTCGCCAACATTATTCGTGTTTCCCTCAGGTACTGTGTGAGATTTTTCATCACTTGTCTTCGGGCGATTCAGGTTCCCATGATTCTCATATAGGGTCTTCAACACCAATTACATACTTCTGTTTGAGCCCAAAAGTATAACTTCAACACGATCCACCTCTGCATGATTCTTCTGGTGGGTTATGACTTTAACATGACCCACTTTTGCATAATTCCATGATATTGATTTCTCCTGCATTGAATCTCAAGCCTCTATGGTGTCTTGCTTATCTTTTGTTTTCTGCAAGAACTGCCTTTATGAATTAAAGTTAAAGCTTATATTTCCATTGTGCCCCCTTCTTCCTTATACACGAGGTCCAAGCACCGAAAGGAAAAACTTGTTTTTTTTTTTTTGTGCGCCATAGGCTCTCGAGTGTATTGCTACAAATGAAAAGTGGTGTCGATTTGATGAGGGAGACGAAGAAGTTCGCTGGGGGCATGCATGCAATAAGCTTGATTAAGAGATTTTGAAGTAGATAGATTGAGAACAAATGTGGGAGAGACGAAGAGAACAGAACTGAAAAACAAAGAGAAAGAGTGAAAGCCGGACTCCCCCTCTAGTGAGACGAAGAAATTAGGACGGACGCAAAAAAAAAAAAATAATAAAAATTTGGGGGTTTGGGTTTTGCATTTGAAGATGTGACAGGTGGCCAATGGAAAAGACTTCTGCGCCAAAATTACTGAAAAGTCCCTGAGAAGCCGTTACGGTGACCTCCTTGTCCGCAAATGAGAACCTTTCCCAACGGCTACTTTCAGAATCCTCCAAATTTAAACTGAACTCTTCTCCTCAGAACTCACCTCCATAATTTCCAGTCACACCAACCCCTCTCTCTCTCTCTCTCTCTGTTTTGTGGGTATGGAAGAAGAACCTCAGCCCGTTCAGACCAACGGCCATGGAGGAGGCGGGGACGAGTTCTACGAAGAGATCGAGGCGCCCAAGTTCGTAGACTTCACCACACCGGATCACTTCTGTCCCGACGACCGTTATTGGTTCTGCATGCGCGTCGGTTCGTGTTTCGCTCTAAACCCCACAACTTTTATGTTCCCTTAATTTACTTATCACAAGCTCTTGCTTTGAATTGAACCTCGTGTCGCTGTTTGCTTTTCCTTCTTTATATGATCTGTTTTGCATTGGATCGATTTTGCATTTGATCTGTTGTGATTTTGGGTTCTGAGGGAAATTGAGTAATGATTGTTTAGGAAATGAAAGAAGTTACTAAAAGATCAGTTATTTGAGGTCAATGTTTAATGGTTGACCCAGTTGACATGGTATATGCAATTCAGAATCACAGTGATTATATCATCCAATTTAGATGATAGCCTGATTTTTGAGTTCTTGGTTGGTTAAGTTGAGAAATGATTTTTCGGAAATGAAGAAATCAACTAATTTGAGTTGAATACTGACCCAGTTGACATTGTGTGTGCAATTCAGAATCACGGTGAAAATACTGAGGCCTAATTGTGCAAATAGAATGGATTTTCTTAGCCATTGAATTTCGACCCATTTTGAACCATCTTTGTGTCTGATGATGAATGTTATGTGGGTGGTGGTTTACAGGGTGTGATCAGAAGCATGAAGAAGAATTAGACTCTGAAGCAATATACAAGAACTTTGTTCTTAGGGTGAGTTGTAGCACATTTCAATTGGGATCACATAAATCACTTTAGTTCGATATGATAACATTGCGTTTTACAGGTTATGGCAGCAAGAAGTCCGAATGTTAAACTTCGAAAAGCACTAAACAGAAAGTCGCCAAGGTATATATGCCGAGCCTTCAATAATCTAATTCCAAGTCCTTTTCTACTGTTATAATTTGGCTCTGATGGATGAAATTACTAATATCATTTAAACTCTTTTTTGTTATTTACTAGTTTGAAATGCCCACTTACGGCTCCTGCAAAATCTTCTAAGCCTAGAGTTTCAAGGTTGGCCCTGATTTCTTCAATCTCTCATAAGATAGTTGATGCCAGAGATAAGGCCAGACCTCTCCATACTAAGATCACTGCAACAACCCCAAATGTTAAGGCAAAGCAACCATCTTCTGTAGCCAAAGCTCTCACTACTCCAAGGAATAGAAAACCCATCTCAAATCCAGATACATTTCGAAGTGTTAGGAACTCCAAAGCCAAAAATGTTGTGGTGCCAAAGAATAGGATTGTGGCAAAAGCTTTGGTCTTCAACTCTCCAAAGAAGGCTGTGAAAACCAAGGGTTCATCGGAATGTGGTAGTAATGTGGGAAAACTTTGTGCCGCCATGAAGAAACTTGATATCACAAGTGGAAAGAAACATGTATTGGGGTATACCAAGACATTGCCTTTAGATACTCCAAGAAAACAATTGAGAGGGCGAGAGGTCAAAAGCCGGGTTTTTGATTCATTGCATTCTAACAAAGGTAAGGGGCAGGAAGCAAAGTCCTTAAAGAGGAAGAAGATGGAAAAAGACTTGAAGCAGTGTTATGATAATGATTCCAGTGATATGATGGAGGTTGAAGAAAAATCAAGGAAGGGTTCCTTGGAAAGGTTCTCCAAGTCAGTTGATTCTAAGAGTAATAAAGTAAACGGAGATGAGGAGCATTTGGAAGCTGGAAAAAGTTTAGAATCTTCTTTAGATGAGAAAAATCAAGTTGAAGTGGTATCAGAGACTTCAAAAGCTGATATTAGCTTCTTGTCAAGTTCTGAAAAGAATGATTCAGAAGTGAACTGTGATAAGGAAAAGACCACTGATGGAAATGGTCATGAAGGTAAACCAAAGTTAAGCTCAGGGATGGGGAAGACCCTTGAACACATGGAGGAAGATGATAAAGAAAATGCTGTAGCCTCTGACAATACCGAACATGACAATGAGATCAAGCATATGGATGATAAAGAAAACCGTATAACTTCTGAAGATAACAGGTATTGACACAATCTTGCTTCGCCTTTCAGTTTTCTATAAACATGATTCACTTGGACCTCAACTGTATTGAAAATCTGTCATCTAATTGCAGAGAACAAAAGCGTAATGGCCACTCGAAGAGGAAAAATCTTGGTAACCATAGTGCTTCCAAAAACTCACAAAAGGTAGCTTCTACAAAAACCACCATATATCTTCCAGTGATTTATCAGTTTAAACGTTTCTCCATTCTTGTTTATTTTTTAATGCCTGTAAACATAAAAATCATGCAGGTCATTCAAGTAGCAGAAAAGATTCCCAAAGAAAACTCCACATCAGCTGCCACTAGTGCTCAAGGGGTCAAGTATAGTAAACCAAAACCCACGAATCCGAAGCCTTTTAGGTTCAGAACTGATGTATGTGAAACCTTTTCTTACCAGTTCACTATGAAATAGTAACATCCAGCATATATAGCTGTAACTGTTGGGGTTCTTTCAGGAAAGAGGAATGCTTAAGGAAGCAAACTTGGAGAAAAAGGTTCATGCACCTCTCAAGGAAATCACATTAGACACTCTGCCAGAAATGTCCACAAAAAAACATCAGAATGTGATACAGGTAAGGACAGTTACCCCCACTTTATTTTTCATGTTATGAATTTAAGTCTGTAAACTAATACTCTTCTTTCTTGATTAGACAAATAAAACCTGCCTCGGCCGTAACTGTTGGGGTTCTTTCAGGAAAGAGGGATGCTTAAGGAAGCAAACTTGGAGAAAAAGGTTCATGCACCTCTCAAGGAAATCACATTAGACACTCTGCCAGAAATGTCCACAAAAAAACATCAGAATGTGATACAGGTAAGGACAGTTACCCCCACTTTATTTTTCATGTTATGAATTTAAGTCTGTAAACTAATACTCTTCTTTCTTGATTAGACAAATAAAACCTGCCTCGGACAAATTGAATATGAGAGTGATAGCCATGGTAGCTGTGAAAAGAGAAGAACCCGATCAGATCAAAATGTAAGTCTATGTTGTCATTGGGAAGATGGAAAAATGGATTACTCGTGAGACCTTGAAGCTTCATTAGATAGAAATTTGACTAATGTATGCTATTATGCAGGGGAAGGTAGGAGCTACTTGCTTGAAGACTTCAAAAGGAGACTTAGAACGGAAGTTATCTGTAATGACTCCTCCACAAAGATGTAAAGTTTTGACCGCACAAAAACCACAGAAGGAAAGAACAAAGTCACCTATGGTGCAGCCAAGTTTTGCAAGACCAAGAGGGTGAGTTGTAACCTCTTTTGTCATTTTTCATCTTGGTAAATAAATGGTGTGCTTTTGTCGAAACTTGGTCTTACTAGACTTTTCTTGTGCAGGGTGGATTCAAGTAAGAAGAAGTCTGCCTCCAAGACACCTTGCCAACTCAGTATAATAAAGGAAAGCGTATCAACAAATATAAGACCCAGGAAAGCAGCAAAACCGTGTGGTGTTTCTTCAGCAACCAAAGCTCGTACTCCTTCTCGGTCATCATCACGGGGAAGAAGGCCTGCAACCATTCCAAAGGAGCCACACTTTCACACTATCCATGTACCGAAGGACTGTACAAGGCTGCAGAAGGAAAAGGACTTTATTGATGCCCAACAAAACTAAGCTGCTTTTCTTGGTTGCATGTTGTTGTTGTTCAATAATATCATTGAATTGTACTTGCTTGCTTGAATGTGTTCTGGTTGTTAGGCTTGTAGTAATTATTTATTTCCCCCATGAAGAGGGTTTCTTTGTAATGATATAGGACTAAATTGTATCCTTTTGTTTTAAAGAGCAGGACTAAATTGTATACTTCAGGATTTTTCTCCATTCAATCACTTGTGTCAAGACTTGCATTGTCTCAAGTGCAGATTAGCGTGTATGATATAGATGTTGATAGCAGAGAGATGCGGAGCAGTAAAAGTGTAAAACCTGAACTTGAAGCCAACTTGACTTCAGACAAACAGCTTATCATCATACCAGTCATCGATTCAAGTACAGTATGTATTTCACAGATTTGATACATTAGTTCCGTACTTCCAACACAATCATTTGGATGTCTGGACTCATCGTGAGCCGCCTTCATTCACTGTCAGTATGACTAAATCCTTCCAAATTTGCTTGGTAAGCTAAGTGATGTTTGAGCAGTGATAAAGAAAATGAACTGTTTGGATTGGGGTGGTTATACTTGTATCATAAGCTATGTGGTTCCCAACAGAGCAGTAGTCGTTCTCCCTTGTATCATAAATCTTTGCTGCGGTTTAGTTAGCTTTATAGGCATTTTGAAGTACTATTAACTTTGAAATCGCATTGTGAAGTCCATTCATCACCCTGTTAATTTCATACCAATGGAAGTGCTAATACAATTAATCGACCATACGATTTATGCATTGGAGTATTGGACATGCATTATATACCAATGTACTAAAACGCCAATGGAAGTGCTAATTCCTTATTAATTTATTATGCTTACTGTGGAATGCTTTATCGAAGTCATCAACTATTTATATAAATCATTCAATTATATTCAGAAAATAGAGACTTTTCTCACATCTTGTTCTTGTTAAGAGTTTGATGTCTGGGTCTACCTTTTATCTATTTGCCTCCCTGCTTTTGAAGACAAAAAGAGACATGGGAATGTTTCTGTTTTGAAGCCAACTTAAAGCTCATCAGCATAACAATCAAACCAAATTGCATTAAAACTGCAGAGACAAGGGTTTTGGGTTGTATTGGTGGCCTCATGGACTGCACACCATACACTAGAAACAATCTACATGCACTGAACTTGTGCTATAACTTTTCGCAACTTGATTTCTTCTTGCAATCAGGACTCATAGTGAAACATGCTTTCACATTTTCTGACAGTACCACAAGAGAAGATAGTCACTTTATTCTCTGATATCCATTCTAGTCTGTCTTCCTATGCTCCAATTTTTATGTGTTTCAGCTTCTCATTTGCCGCCACAAGCTCTGCAGCTATTCCTGGTTCATTAGCAGAATGTCCTGCATCTTGAATTACCTGTTAAGAGCAAAATGATTCAGTAATATTGTCAAACATAAGCGGTAATGTGTAAGTGGTTGAAAATGCATAGGATGCAAGACATTCTGCATTCTAAACAGTTGGGCATGAATAGCTCCTACACATTATCAGACCTCAGCAACCCTATTTGACATACAATTGCAGTACATCTTTTGCTCGCAAGTTAAATAAGTTTAGCCATGCAGGAGGGAAGTTTATATATGCATACATGCCCCACACCAGTGTGTTCTGTATTATATTTGTAACTTTACAGCAATAAAATTGACCTACTCCCTTACCTTGAGATCAGCTTCTGGCCATGCTTTATGGAGATCCCACGCCGACATCATGGGACAGCAAACATCATATCGTCCCTGCAAAATCAATCATTATAAATTTGTTATTTGTGAACTCCAGCATCGAATGCTCCTAGGTTAACAATCAAACTTCAAGGAGGATACATAAGCATATATGATCTGGAGTACTTTAAGTTTACTAAATGTGCAACAGCTGTTGATTGCATATATACAAGTAAAAGATCAAGTTTGCTGTTGTGCCAAATCTCAGTTACTTGCCTTCTTTATTGTTTATATAGATATTACACTTTACATGATGCATATAAGTTGTGTATAAGATTATATGGATCTAATCTACTCGTCCATAGCAATGACTAGAATATACTACTGAATCATTTGTAACTACCACTGTCAATAAATAAATAAAAACTACAAAAGCACAGCAACTGCAATACATCATTATGCTACCAAATATCACCCCCATAGTCTGCAAATGTTAAATGTTTCTATTCAAACGACAAGGGCTTGTCATCATGTATTGCGTGAAAACAAAACATATACCTGTACGATTGTAGTTTTTATATGCCTTATCTTTTCGACGTTATCTAACAGGTATGCGTCTGAAGGAAAGAATCCTCTGTTCACAAAGTAATGATTTTCAATCCTGGCAAATGCCTGCATGCAGCAAAGCAAATTCTTGTAATTGCATAGGACTTTTAACTATCAGTGAATCAACTATGCAAGTACCAATGTAATCATTAGTAAATCAACCTACCAATGCAAAAATATCGTCTTCCCCCCTCTTGATGTTCTCGTCATTTGGAAGGAGATGTGCAGTCATCATTTCCCACATTGTCCATGCTCTAGCAGCTGCAAACTAAGAAATTCAGAAAGAGTTAAAAATTCATATAATAGTTGTAGATTATAGAACCAATCCAAAATCACAGATCAACCAAATTAGGACAATTTGTTATAAAAAAAAAAAATTAAAAAAAAACATGCAACACAAAACAAAACGAAACAAATTAGGAGCATAACACATGGCAGGACTTCTTGTTTTCTCTCAATGACTAGATACCAATGGAACACCAACAACTGCCAGTCTACCACCCATGCATGAAGCAGCCATTAAATTTATCTATTTTCTTTTCTTATAAATGGAAAATTTATGAGAAACTATTATCTGGAAACTATTAATAGCATCTATCTCCTTTTGTAGTCAATACTTTTGTACGAAAATAGATTCATCAATAGCATGCCAAGGACCGCCGGCTAGATATACAAGAGGATGCTGGTTTCTGGAAACTGTGAAGGCGATGTGTGCAACTGTGAAACCAATATTTACATTCCATGTAAAAGGTCCTTTAAAGGGATGCAAAGGTGCACTAACAACCTGGTAAGTATACAAGAGGAAGAGGTGTACGAGAGAAGATTTCCAACAAATATAACAACATTTCCGCTCATCTTTCATTTTTATCAGATAGAGATTCCATTGTAACGTTAACTGTTCACATACTCAGGGTCCAGGTTCTAACTTTGGTATGCTTTTCAACTACTGGTATTTTATGCATTGAAGTTCACATTGAGGACACTTTTGTCATTATCATTTCCTATCTAACATTATTAAAATTTTCAATTCCTGGCAAGATTCATACTCATATATGCACAAGTAAAGCGTGACATGTCAGCCATACATTTCATTCACACAGCGAAGTTAAGAAAAATGTTGATAATACATAAATAGCAGATGCTCCAAACCAAGCAAGCCTTACTTGTATTTCCTTATCATCGGAGTTTAATCTCTTCCTATAAGCATCAACAAAACTTCCCCGCTCATTTTCTGGAATCAGATCACGAAATTGCTCCCAAGCTGGATATTTAAAAAATAGCATAAGCATTCAGCCCCTTCAAACACTAATTATATATGTCTATTTTCGGGTTGCATGGATCTCGAGTAGTTTTACTAGAAAAACAAAGTTTCTTTTTTGCTTTATGATTCCAAGCAGTCATTTAATAGTTTTGCCAACTTTTGATATCAAGCCTTGAACTAAGAGAACAACAACATGACTTGAAAAATCCAAAATTACACTTCTTATATGTTAAACAAAGGGGATTGATATTTACATTCATCACTTAACAATCCACACTCTTTCATTCATTTTTTAGGATTTAGACAATCTTCTTTCCTTTAGTGACTTCGATATATAAAAAGGAAAGGAGTCAGAGATTGCAAAACAGGGATTGCTTGAACTTCTATGAAAAGTACATTCAAATTCCCTTTTACTAATTTCCAGCAGCAATCATGAAGGCATATGGTATGTGTCAAGAGAAAATAATTGTAACATACCATCAGGGTATATGGCAGCAGCACCACCCTCATAAAACCAATCAATCTCTTTCTTTCTTAAGAGAAAAATCCCTCTCAGGACCATGCCAGTAACCTTACAACAGCATGACAGGTATAGTCAAAAATATGTATCATATAGTGAAATTATAGAAATAAATGACCTATACCAGAGATCCCAACAATTAAAATAATGGTACATGAAGAAAGTTATGCACCTTCTCAGGGTGTGATTGGCTGTATGCAAGGGCAAGTGTACTCCCCCAAGATCCACCAAAAACCTGAATGATCATAGTAAAGAAAATAATATGTAATTAGATTTACTCATGAGTGTTTTTTTTTTCTTTTTTTGGGAGCTAGAAATGAAATGCTAACCTGCCATTCTGGAATTTCCAGGTGTTCTCTAAGCTTTTCAATGTCACCAATGAGATCCCATGTGGTGTTTTCTTCCAAGCAAGCATGTGGAGTACTTTTCCCGGAACCTCGCTGGAGATAAGGATATAGTTTTTTTTGGTGAAATCGTACGGGTAGTCAAAATGGATCTAATGACTTGGCATAAAGGTTGAAGAAGTAACCTGATCAAATAGGATGATTCTGTAAAACTCAGGATCAAAGAATCTTCGATTATTTGGGGAAGTTCCACCTCCTGGACCCCCATGAAGAAATATAACAGGCTGCAACATAAAATTTACACGAACAGAGAAGAATGAACATAACATCACAAAAACAACATAAAACTTTTGAAACTACAGTGTGAGCACTAGTACAACACATCTCATTTAAAGAACAGCCATCCATGTTGTTTCTAATGCTTACTAGGGAACATTTATTCATATATGTGTGTGTGTGTGTGTGTGTGTGTGCGCTATATCCTGTTTGATTTCCCTTTTTCACCTGGCACAGGTAGGTTTAACCTCCACAGCGTCAGAGCAAATACCAATTAATGTAGAAGCTCAGTAACAGTAGACTATTCATGCCGTGGCCACAGCATGGTTAGAATAGAGTAACATCTTTGGATGCCCGGGACTAATCCCATCGCACCAGCTCTTAAGCAATGGAAAGTCAATTGGCAACCCTTATGGTGAATACGCTTCTACTACCAACAATTCAGATGACAATTCTTACTGTGGTTCTGCATCTTTTGCCAACCATTTGGTGAGTTCTTCTACTCCTAAGAGTGCAGAAGAGACTGCCGGTTCTAACTCTAAACTATAGCTGAGTTGACAAACTGTACAAAATTAAACACATTTTCAATCTCCTTAAACACAGTGAACTAGATGACTCTATAATTGCTCTATACTTGACAAAATCAAGTTCCTTTCGCAGAGGGAAAAAATATAAAGAGTAGCCAACAGCCACATCTTGTAAGAAAGAAGTGCCCTCTTCTAAGCCCATCGTCCAGCTCTCAAACTAGAGCCTTTTAGATAAATAAAGCGTTGTTGAAGGCTTGATATCTCCTCTACTCTTTCCTGTCTCTTCTTTTAACATTCAGTTCCTCTACAGTTCCAACCACACTCAACGCGTTCGATTTCTTAACATTTTATCACTCTAATCCCACCCTATCCACACTCTCACCCACCTGCATTAACCATCCTACAGTTTAATCAGTAAAAATTTGCCAAAAACACCAGAAATGTCGCAACTCGACATTATGATCAGCACTTCTACCTAATCTACTATTGTTGAGCCTCATATGCAAACCTACATTGACAGCAATATATAGATTTTACAGTAGCCTGCGCCTCGAATCCACTATTTCAGCAAATTCTCCAACTAAAGAAGAATTCGAATTCAACAATTTCGAAATCGAAGATTTCAACACACTGAAAAAACAAGATTGAAAATTAAAAAAAAAAAAAAAATAGTGAAGGAGAATTTGAAAAGCTACTGACATGGCCGTTGGGATTTCCGGACTGCTCCCAATAGATTGAGTGAATATCCGAGACCTTGAGAAAGCCGGAGCTGTAAGGCTCAATGCTCGGATACAGCTCTCTATTGAACTCCGGCAATTCCTTCTCCGATTCCATGGAATCTCGTAGCTTCGTCTCGGTCTTGCAACCACGTAGAACCAAATTACTCTTCCCTGCAATAACAAACGAGCAGTTAGTTCCTGTCAAATTCGAATTCTAGAGAGAGAGAGAGAGAGAGAGGAGAGAGAGGGACCTGAAGCAGTGAGCTTGGAGAAGGAGGAGGAGGAAGGGAGTTGAAAATGGGAGGAGGTGGTGGAGATTAAGGGAAGGAAGGGTGGGGAAGAAAAGGAATTTGGGGAGAATCTCAAGGTCACTAACCTAGTCATTGCTTTTGTTAGTAGCTTTGGTTATAAGCAATCATATCAATCCAAATTAAAAAGGTAATTTCATGATCAAAGAATATAAAAAAAATAAATAAATAAATAAAAGGTCAAATACAAAATGGAATCTAATCAATATAGAAAGAAAATGAAATACGGATAAGATGGAATTAAGTACTTGATGTTATAAGATTTGTCAAGCAGTTTAGTAGGGAATTCTCATGTCTAGTGTTCCAGTGCTAATTCTCATCAGTTTGTGGTTGACGAGTTTAAGGGGTATTCGGATCCGTGCGCATGCGGCAAGAGATTGATCTGGTTTTGCTAAGATATCCTCATGGATCTCAATTCGAATACTGATTGGGTGAGTGTGTTACTAACTCGCTAATGTAACCGAAGTGTTTTGCTATCTCACCTTCGATATATTAAAAAGAGAAAAAAAGGATATGATGGAATTCAAAACTAAATAACGGAAATTAGTTTGAATTGCCCGGTATTATCTGGTTTGGTGGCATAACGCTTCATTTCATAAATGAGAAGTCTTGAGTTTAACTCACGCAAGACGGATTAGTTGTTGTAACTCTCAGTTGTTGAAATTTGACTGAAATGCGGCTGTCATTCATACCATAACTTATTTTATGCTGTAGGAATGATATAGACAAATTTAAACCTGTAGATTTTGGCAAAATGTCATTGTCATTTAAATTGTAACTTATTTTATTTAGTATGAATCTGGACCGTCCACTATAAACCTGTCTTTATAAAAAAGCAGAAGTTCACAATCAAGTTTATGTCTAAAGCTTATTGATCGAGATATCAAAACCTTTTGATTATATTTTAGGACCAATTGAAAGTGGTTAAAATGACTAATGTTGACTAACTCATGATCGATACTTTCTTTTTGCCTTCTTATCCCTTCCTTGAAAAAGTTGTGCATTTGATAGGCGATCTCTTTTTCTGATATCTTTTTCTCAACTTTAGTGCCTAACTGTGATAGTCACCACTTCATGTTTTCATCTACTTTATTGCCTTTGTGAGCCTTTTCTGATATTGTCCCAGATTCCCAGATAAGAGCAATACCAACTATGATAAGTAACTGTATTTAGCTATGATACAGGATTAGCCCAGATGCTATTCATGTGATGACACATACAAGTGTTAAGCTGAAAGACATTTTATTCATACAGCCATTCAACCATGAGGGTGTTTTTCTAATGGAAATGATTGCATTATGCAATTATATTACAGACTAACCCCTCTCAATGAGCAGTAAAAACAAAAACTATACACATCTGCTTACATCTAAATGATACAGCTGCTACCAAACTTTGTAGTTGGGAGCTTCTTTCCTAGCTAGGAAGCTCTTGCAGTTCACAAACTAATTAGCTTTCTTTCTGTCTTGGTGACCAATCTGACTCTATACCTCAAAGCAAAACGCCACAGACGGTGCTGCAACTACTCTACATTCAGTAGTGGAAATTCTGCTCCATTTTCGGGTTATTTTCACCATCCTTGGTGATGCTTATGCTGGTGAGTTGACAAGGTTGTGCTTCTTCCAGCATTTGAACCACCATTCTCATCGAGGGTCTTAGAACCGGAACCCTAGCGGTGCAGCGAATTGCAATGCTCAAAACGTTGAGGGCATCTTCTTGTAGAGCATCGTCAATGCTTGAGTCCACCAACTCAACCTCACTCTCTCTGCACTGCATTTTGCTGCAAACCCAGCTCACTATGTCCTTGTTCTCTCCAAAATCAGTCTCCACCGGCCTCTTTCCTGTCACCAACTCCATCAAGACCACCCCAAAGCTATACACATCACTCTTCTCATTTACCTTGTAGGTATATGCATACTCTGAACCACCAAAACATCAAGAAATTCAGTCACATTTCAGTCTCAAACTAAAATCATTAGTTCATCTGACATGTTATGTTGCGGACTATCAATATAAACCACAAATTTAAATAAGAACAAAGATACAAATAGAAAAAGAATTTACCAGGAGCTATGTAGCCGAGTGTCCCAGCAATGACATGAGTCATTTCACCACCAGCCTGCACAATCTTGGCAAGCCCAAAATCAGCAATTCTAGGCTTCCAATCTCCATCTAGCAGAATATTACTGGACTTCACATCTCTGTGTATAACAGGTCTGTGACTACCATGGTGAAGATACTCCAATCCTCTTGCAGCCCCCAAAGCAATCTCATACCTCACTTCCCATCCCATCTTGACCTTGTTATTCATGTGCAGCTGATCCCATAAGCTCCCATTGGGAAAGTACTCGTAAACCAGCAGATTGCTGTCCTCACTACTAATGCTGCAGTATAGCTTCACCACATTCACATGCCTCAATGAGCTCAGTGTGGCCACCTCGGCATCATATTCCGATGAGCTGGATTTAGACTTCTTCAAAATGGAAGTGGTGCTTCGATAAGTTTTCTGGTGAGCGGAGTCTGGTGAAGTCCAAATGTGCTTCACAGCAAGTGCTTTCCCATCTCTCAGTTGTACTTTGTATACATTTCCTGACCCTCCTTTGCCAATCAAATTTTCAGCTTTGATTGAATCTAGGATTTCATTCTCTGTGAAGGTAAGCACATGGTACTGCTTCATAGTCCATGAATTACTCTTCAATGGTTGATCAAGACTGCTCCTCCTTAGCTTCCAAAGCAAGAACACACCAAGCAAAATAAGCAGAGCAAGTACTCCAGCAATAAAAGAAGACAAAAGTATCCGTGGGTGGCTAGGAGAGCCGGAATTTGAAGAACAAGGCCGCAAATTCTTCAAGGTCTGGCTGCACAAACCAGGATTTCCATCAAAGCTTTCATTAAAAGCTGCAATGGATAGTAACTCGGGCACGCGGCCAATCAACTGGTTGTTTGTAAGATCAAGAAGGCTGAGTTTGAGGGATGACAAAGTAGCAGGAACTTCACTTGAAAGTTGGTTTCCAGATAAGTTCAAGGAGTTTAAGTTAGGCAATGATCCAAGACTTGGAGGGATTTGGCCAGAAAGATTGTTATGGGCAAGGTTGATTTCAGAAATCCTAGCACATGAGCCTATTGATTCCGGTATAGCACCAGACAACAAATTTTGTTCTAAATGAAAACTGCCTAATTTCTTCAAGTTCCCAATTGTTGCTGGGATTTGACCCTCAAATTGGTTCATACTAAGCTGAATCGTTACCAATGAGGTAGCTTCAGACAAAGCAGCAGGCAATTCACCCGAAAATCGATTATTAGCTAAGAGTAATAATGATAGAGAATTTGCCTTACCAACATCTGAAGTCAGAGGACCTTCAAACTGATTCATAGAAAGATCCATAACTACAACACGTGGCAAGCTCCAAATTCCAACAGGGACAGTACCCGAAAGTGAATTGTTATTCACACGTAACCGAACTAAAGACTTGCAATTTGCATAGGACTCAGGAATCCCACCTGTGAAATTGTTCTGCAGCAGAAGAAAATCAATCAGTTTCTCATTTTTGCACATGCCAGGGGGTATAGGGCCAGTCAAGTAGTTCTCTGAAACATCAATGTACTCCAGGCCAGACCAAGAACCAAGCTTCTGAGGAAGAGGGCCAGTGAGCATGTTCTTGTAAAGTGAGAGCTGATAAAGGTTATTGAACTCTCCAAACTCCTCCGGAACTTCGCCAACTAAGTGATTCTCATAAAGCTGCACAGACTCAAGCCCTGTCAAGGATTTGAGCTCAGAGAGATCACCCTCAAGCTTGTTATTTGAAACATCAAAATTCCTAAGGCTTGTGAGGTTGCCAACCCCAACTGGGATTTTCCCAGTCAGGGAATTAGCATAAAGCTCAAATTGCCTGAGCTTCTTGAGACTTGTAATACTCTGAGGAATTTCACCAACCAAGTGGTTATCCGAAAGCTCCAGATTCTCAAGCAGAGTCAGGTTTCCTATACCCTCTGGGATTTCACCTGTGATGCTACAATTTGAGAGGTAAAGCCAGTAAAGCTTGTCAAGCTTTACCAACTCCATTGTAATCGGACTTTCATCGAATCTATTATCACCAAGGCTCAGAAAAGCTAACTCTGTCAGATTCTCCAGTGATTTCCATGGAAAAAGTCCGGATACCCCACTACCATTCAGACTCAACAGCCTCAATTGACTCAAAGAACCCAAGTCAGGTACTTTCCCTGTGAAAGAATTCTTAGCCAAATCCAGTTCCTGCAAATTAGTACACTTCTTCAAATCCTCAGTGAGACTTCCGTGCAGGAAATTTGAGCCAAAAGAAAGCTTTTCTAGTTGTGGGAGCGAGCATATTGCATCGAAAGGAAGAGAGCCAGAAAGGTTTTTCTGAGCAAGATTGATTTCTGAGACCAGCCCATTTGAGTTGCAGACAATCCCAGTGAAGTTGCACGTGGGAGTTTCTTGCTTCCAAGAACTGAACAGAGTTGGGTTTGAACTTTCAAGTGAGGTTTTGAGCTTCAAGAGTTGGTCGAGCTCGGTTGATGTGGAGAGAGAGAGTAGGGAGAGAAGAAGAAGAACCGGAGGAAGCCGTTGCCGGAGGAACGACATTGCCGTCCGGTGAAGGGTAAGCTTAAGGTTGTGGCGCCAGTTTTGGAAATGGAACAGGGGGGTATTACAAAGGTGGCTTTTGAATGAGTTCACATTCGTGAGAGCTGTTCACGTGTGCATAGTAGAGAGGAGAAGCAAGAGAATTTGGGTACGCAAAGATTGGAGCTTGGAAGCTTGGGATTCATAAAGGGATCGGATTCCATAA
>BDJD01009014.1:15507-38571 GCA_002564525.1 Rosa multiflora
AAAAATAAAATGATGTGTGACCTGCTTAAGGTATATTGGATTAAACATGACTTTGTCGAGGGTAGCTGTTCTATAGTCCCATTGCACAAACGAGGTCCTCTGTTCCAGTACCTAAGTATGTAAATATAAAAGTAACTTAGAAAGCAGGAAAGACATAATGTTTGTATTTCGAACCTTGTATATGTTACTAACACTTGATTTGGTCTTAAAGGTCCATGAATGTCCACTGTCTCTGATAAGACTAAGGAGCTCTTTGAAAAATTAGAACGTGCTAGGCAAAGGGCAGAGCTCACTTTTTCAGACCTCCTTCCGCTAGAAATGAGGGATTCTCAGGACTCTAGCTATTCAGGTTATAACTCCTCAACTAGATCAACCGAGGAGATCAACAAACCTGACCATTCTGAAGAAGGAGAAGAATATTCGAGGCATGGAGCCTTTCAAACAAAAATGATACATTAGAGGATTTGAAACCAAACTGTATTGGAGGGTCTGCCCTCCGCACACTGCTTCTCAACATCTTCCGGGGATGGGATTGCCCCCATTTCCCATGGGGGTTGGATGCAGTACCAATTGCATAACCTCTACATCCTGTAAGTTTAAAATCCATCATGCCATCCTACCCTCGCCTGCAGCGAGGGTGTGGTCCATCATCCCACTCCCGCCCGGGCGAGGGGTGAGGCACGTCATCCCACCCCCGCCTGCAGCGAGGGTGTGGTCCACCATCCCACTCCTGCCCGCGGCGAAGGGTGTGGTCCATCATCCCACCCTCGCCTGCAGCGAGGGTGAGGCACGTCATCCTACCCGAAGAATTAAGTAACTGTCCTACTCGAGGAACCAGCTCATATAAATCAAATATTACTGTCCTACTCGAGGAACCAGTGTTGAACCATTAAGGCAACTGTCCTACTCGAGGAACCAGTTTCTAACCATTAAGGCAACTGTCCTACTCGAGGAACCAGCTCTTATGAATCAAACGTAACTGTCCTACTCGAGGAACCAGTTTTTACAAATTGAATGCAACTGTCCTACTCGAGGAACCAGTCATACATATTAATAGGACTGTCCTACTCGAGGAACCAGCCCCAATGATATTATTCATGCGAGAAATATAAAATACATAATTTCAATAGTCTCTCGAATGAGATATCAACATGCGCAAAAATCACTTAAACTCTTTTATTTTTCTTACCTGAGTTTTACGAGTTATGCCATCTTTTATCAAAACAAAGTCACCATATTATTGTACCTTCTCTATTACTCGAGATGAATTTCGGCACGTCGACTTTTCCATGAACCCTCTGATTGCCTTAATTTATGTCATTTTATACTGAAGGAGTTTACCAGTCTTCATTGCTGTAAGGATTACAGGTCGCACTCCCAGACACTTATATATGTCGTGCCCCCTTACCTCGTGAAGCGGGCAATATCGACTTCTCTCATCCTCGTCACTAGCCTCTAGTTGGGGGGCGGCTTCTCAAATATTTGTTCATGACTACGTCTTTTGTATATGGTCACGGGGTGAATCATAAACCATTCTTCAAGGGGATAATCTTGAGGTTTCCCTCCTCTATCACTATGAATGTCATTCTTTGTGTTATTCCATTCAACTTCTCTTGAGGTGACAACGGCAGTGAGTCGGGCCTCGCGTGCTTCTTTGGCTTTTTCAATTCTGATCTCCCCCTCAACCCTTGTAATGATGTCGTCCATGTCCTTTGGCGGATCGCGTAGCAAACTTTCGTATAACGGTGTTCCCAAAAGCAATCCTTCTCAGAACACCATTGCGGCGAATTGAGGAGCACAATTAACATGGCTCATTTCAGCTCTAAACCTTTCAAAAAAAATTCCTACCTTTTCCCCTGGCTTCAAGTCCTTCTTTTGTTTGCGATTGCAGAAGTATTGTGAAATGAAAGCACGACTTAATGTGTATAATCCGGTATGGAATGCGGTTTGAGGTCTTGGAACCATGTCAACGCCGGCCCCGTGAGACTGGAACGGAAGATCTTGCACATTAATTTCTCATCGGTCGTCTCGATGGACATCTGTTATTTGTACCCCTTGATGTGGTCCACCGGGTTGGTCGTTCCGACATATTTTTGGAATACCAGGGTGGTAAACCGGCGAGGTTTTGCCGCATTCAAAATGTCATCGATAAACGGAGACATACCGACGTCCCTTGCAATTTCCGCCTCCAGCTCTCGTGGGTCGGCACGCTTGCATGCATCAATCATTTTTTCCATCTTCTCACACCACGATTTGTTGCGTGCCCTTTTGGATTGGCCTAATTCGGCTCCGCCATTCTGCCCCCCATTTGACTTGCCTCCCACCCCCTCGATGAGGGGTCCACCAAAGATTCCCTTAATAAAGCCGTTGGCGCATGTGTTTGCTACTACGTTGTTAGTTTGATGGAGATCGTCGATGGCCTCATTGTCTGACGAATCATTGTCAAGTTGTAGGAACCTTTCAAGTTTTCGTCGACAACGAGCCTCGCGGTCCTGCTTTTCCATCCGAAATTGCTCGAGTTCTTGCCTCAGCCTTTGCGTCTCGTCTGTTGGAGGCAAGTTCAGGTCGCCGATAGGCTCGAGATAGATCCATTCGACAGCTGGTGGGGAGGAATTTCGTCACTACCAGTCTTCAGTGACAGAAATGAAATCTCGTCATGAGCAGCTCCCGCCATCACTTTTTAGGGAAAAGTATTTCCCACAGACGGCGCCACTTATTGGTGATGAAAAATTCAGTAGAGGAGTTTGACTCACCAATGAATGCGGACTGGAGCGGGGAGCCTTGACCGGGAATAATGGAGAAGCTTCCCTCGAGCGTTGACCTGGAGTTTGACCGTCACCTTGAGGAGAGGGGGGGTACCTGCAAAAAACTCTCTGATGCCTAAGTCAGTACGTTTCTTAGTAGTGGAGTAGAGAGAATTGGAATTCGATGCAATACCTCGATGTCAAGCCGCCTATTTATAGGCGCATTTTGGCGTGGGCTGCAAGTAAACTTGCACAGCAAGTTCGCAGTGACTTGAGCGGCAAGCCACCATTAAGGCCGTATTCACACATGCAATAACCACCATTTATTGGCGGCAATGATTGTCGTGTTTGAATGCTGCAGTGACTCCTGCATTTACGGCGCCACCATCACTTCTCTTTAATTGCCCTGTTTAAGGCTCGAAATATTAACCACTCCCACATAGGTCCGATTCTTTATCGATGGCAACATGATCCATTTTCTTGGATGTCTTCGGTAGTGCAGTTCAATATATACCATCCTATACTTATATGATCGAAAGATCATGAGACAACTCTCTCACTATTGTGGTCAGATATCTCAGTTATTGTTTTTGGTCAATTTAGCTCGCCCAATTGCTTATCTTGGCCTCGCCTTTTGAGTTCATTGACGTGTCAGTGTTTCCTATTTTAGTTTTACAAATCTTAAATTAGTGGATCGCAGTTATTTTGTAGTTGCAGCATATCAAATGAAATTTATTTTGATTTAAAAAAATATATATATTGGCTATAATGGAGTTCAAATGCAAACGCCTCGCAAGAACAAAACTCTAGATGGAACTATCAATCTATGGAGTTCCCATTTTTAGTACTTTTCCTTGTTGGTATTGTTTTCTACATGGTTTTGACTGTTGCCTTTGTTTAATAAGTGTTTTTATTGACCAGATTTATATCAACTTATTCATCGTTTTCACTTGAGCAATCTGCCGCCACTCTTTTTCTTCATTTGTTTTCCAACACTATTCTTTTTCATCTTTTCCATCTCTCTTCCTCATCTGTCCCAATATTCTGCAATATATTGTTTCCTTAATTAGTTCTAACTTGCAAATATAACATCGAATCGAGCGAGATTTCAATTTTGAGGTTTTGAAAAATTGACGCATTGTGGTCAGTAGTTAGTTCTGACAAAAAAACACACTCTCAGCAATGAGAAGATGAACAAAAGGGATGGGACAGATTTGGGAGATCTGTCAAATTTGGCAGATTGACTTGGTATGCCAAATTCACATAGGTGTTGGTAGGGTTTGGGAGATCTGCTAGCATGGAGTTGGTTTCCTCCACCCTGTCATTTGGAGTACATACATGAACGTCAAATTTTATATATGCATCAAGTACAACTCACCGGAAGATACATGCCAAATAAAGGTGATGGAAACCAACGTTTATTAGACATTTAATAAACAAAATTCTAAATAAACCAGATAACTAATTTTAAGCTAAGCCACTGTAAATAGGAAACGAATTACACAACCATAAAAAGTGACCATAGTAACTTGGCGAGGGCAGGCACAACACTAAAAGACCGAGAGAAGAAAAAACACCATCACACATAACATATTAATATCTACACCAACGCGATACTAGCATTATTTCCAAGCAGCGTTTTGTTGATTTTTGCCTTATTGGCAACATTATTACTCTGCATCCCCTTAAATAAACTAAAAAAGGTAATAGATCAAGAAACCCTCATTCCCCTTCACTGACACGAACAGTTACAGGTTCACCATCAAGGAGACGAAGGTTTCCCACACAAATAGCAGTCGAAAAGGATGAGGGCTTATCAAACATGTCAATTTGTTTTGCCCTCTTTTTCTCTAAATCATACCAGAAAAGCGTGGCCCAACTTCTTTTGAAAAGAATCATTTCTCGCGTCTTTGAAAATAACAAAGGTTTGCAATATCCGTACCTCATCCGAGGCATATCCTCCTGCTTAATAGTACATAACCGAGTCCAAGATGCTGCCACTCCATATTCCTTCATAATCCATACATCACTTCGGGGGAACCACTTTGCGGGTGGAGAAGGTCTAGGACAAACACATAGATATCCTCCCAAGATCTCCAACATCAATATTGTAGGATTCTCGTAATCTACCGGCGGGGCCAGAAAGTCGTCATACTTCTCAGTTGCAAGATCAAGAGATAGAATTCGTTTCATCTTACTATCTGACCTATGACGAATCAGGCAATGTAGAGCACCATTCAAAAAGGACAGATCTTTTGAATACATTTGAAAATCCTTAATGCAAGGCAAACTTTGGATCCTTTTCCATGAGTTAGATTTTAGACTATAAATCTTCACTTCCGAATTCAGTACTTCATCCCCATCATTATTTGTAAACACTACCACTCTCACTAGTTTATAGTCATCATTGGTCGAATCATACCCAAACCCGTACTTTGGAATTCTGTTCCCAGTGTCAGCTGGCAGCTCGATGGCTGTGAAGGGAATTCTCTTGAACCTTTGAATTGACGGATTCCATACCACAAAACTCGCAGCATTCGATATTGAGTTAGAGTACTTTATGCAAACCAAACCGTTACAGTAACCCAGCATGAGGGTCTCTTCGTCAGGGTGTTCCAATGGCTGCTTTATCCTCACAGCATTACTGAATACATCTCTGTCAAAATAAACAGATGAAGAGAAATATTTACAAGGGTCGTAGGAACCGCGTTGTAAAAGTACAATGGTGCGAGGACTGTTGGTCTTCATGGAGCGATCGTGCTGGGCTTTGATAAACTCTTGGCTGCGGATGGTGGTCTTCCAAGCTTTACAAACACGCATGATTCTTATCAAATCCTTGGGTGGGAGATGTAAAAGGATCTCAAATATAATTTCCGGTGGTAAATATGAAGTTGTTGAAAGGCTGCGTTTAGTGGACATTTGTGCTCTAAAGAACAATCACTTTGCTAAAGCCCTAGATTTATATAAGAATCGCTCCTCTTTTATATAGACAACGTAGAGCGTAGATCCCACCCGAAAAGGGAAAATAAAAACCGAAGAGGAAAACAACTATAAATACAGTCCAACTCGAAAAAGGAAAACAACTCGAAAAAGGAAAACAAGTACCGGAAAAAGAAATATATATTCGTGATTCACTTGCCTGCCCATGCTTTTTTTGGGCCTCCGAAATCGAATTGCCTTTAGGCCTTTTTTAATACATTGGGAGGCAGAGGCTCAAGTAAAGAAACAAATAAACTAGACTAAGCCCAATGAGACCAAACAAAAAAAAAGAAGAAAAAAAAAAATTCGGGATGGGACAAATATCAAACTACGTGCTGGGATTGTTCATTCATTTATATAGAAGCTTTTGTAAAATGTAAACAAACTACATAATGAATGTCTATGATCAACTAGCTATTAATATTAGGGCTGGCCGTGGTACGGTTGCCGGCGTTTTTGACGTCAGCCGAGTACCGACCGAAACTCTTCGGTTTCGCCAAATGTGTTGCCGTAGCCGTGCCGGAGCTTTCGGTTACCGCTTTCAACGGTTGGTTTTGGCCGGTATTTGAAAATTCCGATCATCGGAATTTGGAGAACTGCTGAGATAAAATCCGGCGAAGGAGATGAGGATTGCAGTATGAGGAGGAAGAAGAAACAGAAAGAAGGAAGAGTAAAGAGGTGGAAGAATAGAGAAAAGAAGAAAAATGATGAGAAAATGGAGGAAGAAGAACAAGAATATGAGAAGAACGAGAGAGAGAGAGAGAGAGAGAGAGAGACGGGAAAAACTGATATTGATATTTTTCAACGTAGGTTTACAATGATGACTCACACACATACAGTAAAGCACAAGTCCCTATTTATATTGACCATTTCTGTTGACTTTGACCATCCTCTTAACATCCCCCCTCAAACTAAGAGAGAGAGAATCATTCAATCCTATCTCGGCTGTTTCGGTATCACCGAACCTATGCAATTGGCTGTACCACTACCGAGCCGAAAACGTTGCTCCGGTACGGTACTACCATATCGCACCTCCGGCTACCACTTCCTTCGGCGCCGATGGAGGCGGTCCGGCCTGTTTCCGGCTGGTTTCGACAGGTCCGGCATTTTCAGCCACCCCTAATTAATATCAAGATTCTAAAAATCGCTAAGTGTAGTTGGTGGGCCGAGGACTAGCGCCCATTTTTATACATTGGGAGGCAGAAGCCCAAGTAAAGAAACAGATAAACTAGACTAAGCCCAATGAGATCAAACAAAAAGAAATCATTCGGGATGGGACATATATCAAACTACGTGCTGAGATTGTTCATTCATTTATATAGAAGATTTTGTAAAATGTAAACAAACTACATAACGAATGTCTAGGATACTAGGATTAACTAGCTATTAATATCAAGGTTTTAAAAATCGCTAGGTGCTAGTCGGGCGGTTTTTGTTTTTTCTGTTTTAAATTTATTTTTGTTCAAGTAAAACTCTAATTTGTGTTTAACCCAAACTCTAGGTTACTTGACCTAGTAGTAATAGAGTTAAATTAGAAGGATCTAGATTCATATTCAATGTACGATTACTTTCCTTGTATGATTGAGATTTTATGCATTGTAATCCTCTATATAAAGAGGCCCCTATTATCAATGAGATGACAAAGCAAATTCCTCTCAATTTCTGATTCCCTAAAACACGTTATCAGCACGAAGCCCTAACCCTGAAAACCCTAATTTCGTAACCTTCAAAATCCTGCAACCACTGCCCCACATATCGTAGCCCTAGTCCTAAGGAGCCCAGAACCAGCGGCAGAACCACCGGAACTTGCCGGAATCTACCTGAACCGGCCATCGGAAAAATTGAACCAGCCTCTGTCCCTGCCGAGCCCTGTGCCTGCCCTCCGCAGAGCTGACGAGCCCCCGTCGAGATCTGTCGAACCCCTGCGAGCCCTGCCGAGCATCTGCCGAAGCATCCGCGAGACCTGCGGAAAAGCTGCCGAGAACCCTGTGTGCACCTGCCCAGAGCCCCGCACACCTGCCGACAGCCTTCCACACACCTGCCGAGAGCTCCGCACACCTGCTGACAGCCTTCCGCACACCTGCCGACACCTGCGCGCAGCCCCTGCAAGCCCTCGCCCACACGTGCCGAGCACCCCTGCAGCAGCCCCCGCAAGCCTCCGCAACTGCCCTGCACCGCCCTGCCTAGCTCCGGCCACCAGTTTCCTGCCACTTTTCAGGTGACCTCCGACGACCTTTTTCCAGCCATCTTCAACAACTTTTCCAGTCAAGATTTCCTGCTATTTTTCAAGGTAAACTTTTCTAAAAGTTCCAGTTTTTGAAATTTTTTAATTTCTTCTTCTTTTCTCGGGGACTTCCAACCTCCCTTCTTCTACCCCCCCCCCCCCTTGTTCTTCATAGGGGAGACCAAATTAAGCCGAACTGGGGGGGTTCGTGCTCACTCCAAGCTTGGAGCTTGTAGAGTCCTCTAAACTTATATTTTTTTGAGATAAAACGATCGACCACAAACATCATTGTTTCGATCTAATCCAACCCCTCTTGGAATCGAATTTCTTAGAAGCAACTACGCTCGGAAATTCCTAATTTCTTGGAAGCGACTACGCTCAGAAATTTTTATTGTTTTCTTGGTAGCCTTTTTCTCTTCGAAACTAACCCTAATCTTTTGTTGTTTTTCAGGATGAGTAACCTGAACAAGTTTAGCTTCGCTCCACTAGAGACAACAGGCGCAGGATACCACAAGTGGGTCCATGATGTGTACCATTATCTTTAGGCTGATGGGATCCTGAGTACGATCCAAGAGCCAAGTCAGAACATGCTTACTCCTCAACAAGCTACCGCTTTTGAAGCGAATAGAGCTACGAGAGAGGCCAATGAAGCTAAAGCCATAATTCTCATGACAAGGCACATGAATGACCCGCTCCAAAAGGAGTACCTCAATGAGGAAGACCCCAGAAAACTATAGGTAGAACTCGAGCAGCGTTTTGGCAACGTTCGTGACTCCTTGCTTCTTGATTTAGAAGTGAGATGGCATAGCCTCTGCTTTTGTGATTTCAAGTCTGTACTTGACTACAATTCAGAAGCACTTCGTATCAAATCTTTGATGAAATTCTGTGGGCAGAAAATCACTGATACGATGTTGATCGAGAAGACTCTCTCTACCTTCCACGTCTCTACTTTGATGATAGCCAAGAACTATCGGATTGATGTCAATGTTGGGACTCATCACAAGATTTCATGAGCTTATTAGTGCCATGAACGTAGCTGAAAAGCACGACAACATACTTGTGAAGAACTATAACTCTAGACCCGTGGGAGAAAAGTCAATTCCAGAGTCTAATTATAGTCGCGCCCCTAAAGGAGGGCTCCAGGAGCGAAACCCTAAGGAAAGGGACTATTATGGACTTTCTAGTCCATATTCTCGCCCCAAAGAGGAAGGAAACCTCCAAGATAGGCGTACACGGAACCGTAGAGGTCAACGTGTGAAGAGAGAAAGAGGCAGAGCCTCCGGCTATGTTGGTGGCGCCACCAAGGATCATAGTAGTCCCCAATGTGCTCTAAACGAGTCTCGATCAAGGGAGCCTGACCATGATGATGCTTGTCTTCAGTGTGGAGCGTCCGGACATTGGGCTAAAGCATGTAATGCACCCCAGAATGTTGATAATGCGTACAAGACATATCGTAAAGCAAGGGAAGCAAATTACATGGAGCAAGAAGATCAAGATGACGATCTCGCTCTAAGGGTTGAAGACTTCAAAGGCCAAGATCCAGTGACTGGCGATTTTGATTAAGTTTTTTTATTTTCCAAGAGATGTAATAGGCAATTGCCATATTTGTTTGTAGTAGATGCTAATGGTTTAGTATTTCTTCAAAGTAGGCTCACCCCAAAGTAAATGTGATGTCTAGGAAGGTTATGAGATTAGTGGTACTTAAGCAAGCCTTGCTCCACCGACATCTCTCTACTCACCTGGACACATTTATTTTGGAATTACCGAAAGAAGTTAGACGACTACAATTGTTTTGCATTAGCTAGCATTTTGGATTAGATTTTCTTTGGCCAAAGAGACAATGATGTAACTCTGTTGGCTTATGAATAAAATTTCGAGTTCTTTTCATTATGACTCAATTTTGATTCTAAGCATATTACTTTTGTGACTACGATGGCTGGGTCATCAATATTAATTCAAGGACATGGAATAGCCCAAGTTCCCCTTACCAAATGGCACCTTGATTACTGTCACAGAAACTCTCTACAATCTTAGGGCACATCGTACCCTATGAATAGCCAATGGATTCCATGAAAAAACGCTTGTAGAGAACGGAAATGAGTTCCTTTGCAATACCTCTAATGATTGCGAACAAAGACGCATCTTAGAGAAGTTTATGTGTCTCTCTAGCGGAGTCTATGTCACTATTCGAGCTATTAAATCCAATAAAGTTATGAGAGAATATCTCTTGGATTTAGACACATAGACTTTGTCACAACAGGATAGGTCATCCTAGTGATGATATGATGATCCATCTACTAAAGACTTCACATGGACATCCTTTCTCTCGAGCGACATGAAGCATGAATCAAAATTTGATTCCTAGACTAAGTATGACCGACGCTGCTGCCTAGGTGTTAACGTTTGGATCCGTGGGATCTCTAGTTAGCTTTAGAGAGAGAGAGAGAGAGAGAGTGACACAAGATGTATAGTGGTTCGTCTCCCGCCTTAGCGGGAAACTACGTCCACTTGAATGTTACACTAGTGTGTTGAGTCTTGCGGCTCAAGGGGATTACAAGAGATGTAATGGGATCGGATCGTGTTTAAGTGGGAGGAGGCATTCCTTTTATAGGTGAAGGAATGCTTATCCTTTACATTGTTTTCGATGTGGGACAAGCAACCACCATTTCTAGTCTAGAAAGCCTATTTGTGAGGGCAACTTGGCAAGGCCGGAAAGGTGGCTTCCCGGCGACGGATTTGTGACTTCCGGATACCGTAGCGTAGCTTGAACATTGGGCTACAAGATGCAAGTAGCTGTTGGATCCCATGAGGGTGTTGTTTATGCTTGGTGAGGTAGCAAACTAGCCTTGCTAGTAGAGGTATCTACACTAGGGCACCGCCTCAGTCCACCACCAGCCTAGGGCTAGTGCAGTCCCTATCCATAACGCCATGGATGACGTCCATCATGATGATGGCGCCCCAGGTGATGCTGCAATCACCAACTTGCTTCAAAATAGCGTTTCAGACGCTCAGGCCTAACCAAAATTGTCATTGGTTGCTTCTAAAGCCTCTCGCTCGTTTTACAAAGCCCGTTCCTTAGGAAAATTAGGACTACGACCGTCCTATGCAAAGGATATGAAAATACTCATTCTGTTCTTACATAGAATCCATAGGGATTCTGTGGAGTGTTTCAACCAACCTGCGGACGTTTAAATATTTTATGATGTTGGTTGACACGCAAACACGCTGGTCACGTGTTGTGTCATTGTCCACCTATAAATGCTGCTTATGCTCCACCCCTAGCACATATCATATGACAACGGGCTCACTCCCCAGATCATCATATTCAGTCAATTGGATTTGACTATGCTAGAGAGTTTACATCGAAAGACTTTCGATGGATATTGCAATAGGACTAATGTTGGACATCATATTCCCATGTACACACCCAAATGGTCTTGTGGAAACAACTACGATGGTAGTCCAGACATTGGTAATGCGCACCAATCTCCTTATATCCGCTTGGGGTGATGCAATATCGCATGCAGCTATGCTAATTCGTCTACGACCCACAGCCACTCAATGTACCTCTGCATTACAGCTAGTAACTGGGTACAAGTATAGTACTTACGCATATTTGAGTGAGCCATTTATGTACCAATTGCGCCGCCACAGCGCTCTATGATGGGTCCTTACAGATGAATGGGTAACTACGCTGGATTTGAGACTCCAACAATCGTCCGCCACTTAATGCCCTTGCAAAGTGATCTCATTACCGCTAGATTTACAGATTGTCACTTTGATGAATAGTCTTCCAGTCGTTAGGGGGAGATAAGAACACGAATGTTCAGCATGAACGACAAGAATTGTCGTGGCCTGTCCCCAGTATGTCTCATCTCGATCCCTGTTAAAGTGACGAGATCACACAAATATGCTGCAAACATGCCTGCAAGGAAGGACGTCCCTACGAGAGGACGTAGCGCCACCCTACAAGGAGGTAGGCATGGCGCCAATGCCAAAGAGAGTGGCACTCTGGCGTTATAGGCCATTGCCCCAGCTAGGATGCGTAGGAGGCCCGTGGGTTCGAAAGACACTTTGGCACATTCCAATCCTTTGATCATCAAGACTCAAAATCCATCTCATGAGAATCTTCCGGGTTAGGGTTATCGTTGAGGGACGCCTCAACGTCAGAACATATTCCTAAGAATATAGAGCTCTATGAAACTTACACTAGTGTACATGAGACGTGGGATAGAAACTCCATCATAATTGATGATGTAGTTGCGCATGAGTTTGTTGAGTCAGATGATATCGAACCACGCTCCGTTGATGAATGAATGCCAACGTAGAGAAATTTGACCTAAATGGAAAGATGCGATCCAGGTTAAAATGGATTCTCTAACGAAGAGGAAGGTTTTCGAGCTTGTGATGTCAACACCTCCTAACATAAAACCTATTAACTAATGGGTATTCGTTACAAAGCGTGATGAGAAAAAGAGATGGCAATCTCGCCTTATGGTGCAAGGCTTCTCACAAACACGCCCTGGACTCGACTACGATGAGACATATTTTCTCGTAATGGATGTCATTGCACTCCACTACCCTGTCAGTTTGGTAGTTTCCGAATAACTGAACATGCAGCTTACAAATATGGTCACTACGTATCTTTATAGGGATCTAGATACGGAATATACATGAAGGTTCATGATGAACTTCATTTACCCAAGTCAAGTGGCTCTAGACCACGAAGCGCGTTTACAAAGAGGTTGAAACGCTCGCTAAAATGACTACTTGATTGGAAAGGGATATGCCCACGCGTTTCCATAACAAGTTTCAGATTCCATCACGATTCATGTTAGACATGATCTTCATTAGAAGCCCTTAAAGAGTTAAGGGAAACCGCTGAACACTTCAAATCCGAATTTGAGATGGAGGATTTTGGGAGAACACGATTATGTCTCGGTTTGGAACTTGAGCATCGTGTTGATAGATGCTTAGGTATTTTGACAAGGTCAAACCTTCAATCACCCCTATGATCGTCCTTAGTCTTAATCCTGAAAATGATCCTCTTCGTCTGAAAGATGGTGACGAAGATGTGCTAGAGGAAGAAGTGCCTTACTTGAGTACAATAATGCCTCAATGCACAGGAAGATGAGTGGCTATAGAACTCTGCAACACGAAACAAGAACAACGGCGAAAACTCAGAAACATCAGAATGTATGATCGTGCATATTTGTATGATTATCGGTTTTCGTCTTTGAAGAAAATGAAGTTTCAGATTTAAGGGGGTGTATTGTATTTGGATTTGTATAGATTTTTTTTAAATGACAGACTTTTTGAAAAGTCTACAAACTCTTTAAAAAGTTGATAGACTGCTATGGATTTCTTAAAACCATTTATTTTAGCAACAAACTTTTATTGATTCATGAAAATCTATATACTTTATTATGAATGACTTTTACAGATTTCCTAGCATGTACAAAATATAAAAACAAAACAAATGCAGCCCAAACACAAAACAAGATAATAACTCGTTGTCGATATCTTCAATGCTCAAGTATCTTCTAATAGAAATTGACTCAAATGAATTATCGTTAGTCAGTCTAGCGAGTTTGTTCTCATTCCTAATCTTCCAACAACATAAATATGTAATATAGATCACTTGATGTTTATGGTTAATTATTCTCATCAATTTTGTTTACATATATTGTAGCAAATATTGGTCAATGTCTTGATCTATAATCAATCAATTGAAATTCAATTAGACTTAAACCACAGGGTAGTAACTAGTATTTAGCCCAAGATAAAATTTAGTATGCCATAGCAACACTATTCAAGGTCTTAGGGGTAGACCACAATATTTGGGTTTTAGGATTTCATAAATCATTTTTATTGCTATTAGGGTTTGAAGTATCACAATTGAAAAAAAAAAAAAACAAAACAAAAATCACATTCAAGAACTACAATGAACATGTTGGGTATCAAAAAACGTTGATATCATAAAAAATTAGAGAAAAAACAAAAAATTAAGAAAGAGAGACAATGAAGGACCAACTTCTTCATGCGTAGAGAGAAGAACTTTGATAGATTTTTTTTTTTTTTTAAGAGGAAAGTTTGATAGACTTTTTCAAATCTTTGGTCTGGAGGCTGGAAAATTATTGGAGTTTGGTATGTATAATTAATACTACAAAGTCCATAATTATCCATGATTTTCTAATTCTATAAGTATGAATGATATTTTGAATACATGTGTACTTTTATTCATTTTTAAAAGTCCTAATTGAATACCCCTAGATTTTGGTGGAATTCATGAAGTCTTTAAAAATCCTAATTGAATACCTCAAGAATTTCATGGACTGTTAAAAGTTTATATTGAATACACCCAGACTTTTAAATTCCATAGATTTCTTTAAAAGTTCCACTAATTCCATATACAATACACCCCCCTTAGCAGCATGGAGAGAGAAAGAGACTTGAGGAGAGAGAGGACTCAAAAGGAGAGATAAGAAAGAGAGTTGAGGTGTCGAGTGTCGAAAGAGACGGCGAGAGAAAAGAGAAAAGATGCATCTGGGTTTTCAGTTTTGAGAACTAAACAGGCCTCCCAAACCGCCCTGTGCAACGCCCAGATCGCCTAGGCGCCCTCCAGCCGGCCTAGGCTCCCGCCGAATCCTGAACTGATCTCCATTGTCGCCTAGCCTGAAATCGGGGCGCTCAGCCTGCGTCTAGCACCTAGGCGGCCGCCCAAACCACTTTTTAGAACATTGATTAATATAGCTGCATGAAGCCTAAGGTTTAGTCTCCCCACTCACATAAGATCAAAAGAACAATGTCACGCATGCGCGCACACACCTGATGCACAAGTGTAGGGGCTCCGTACCGCCCGGTTACTTATGCTTGGTGACATCATGTGTATAACTCCCCAACCAAGAAGCTCCTCTTGCTTGCGGACTTCGGGGACTTGTGGATACCTCTACTAGCATGACTAGTTTGCTATCTCACCAAGCATAATTAACACCCTCTTTGGAACACCCACAAGCCATGGTGAGGCCCAACCGCTACTTGCATCTTGTAGCCCTATGTTCAAGCTACGCTACGGTATCCGGAAGTCGCAAATCCGTCGCCGGGAAGCCACCTTTCCGGCCTTGCAAAGTTGCCCTCACAAACATAGCTTTCTACGTGTTAAATAGACTAGAATAGTAACTTTGCTTGTCCCACATCGAAGAACAAGTAAATGAGAAGCATTCCTTCATCTATAAAAGGAATGCCTCCTCCCACAACTCAACACATTCATTACATCTCTTGTAATCTTGTTAGGCCGCAAGGCTCGACACACTAGTATAGCTTTCAAGTGGACGTAGTCTCCCGCTCATGCGGAGGCGAACCACTATACATCTTGTGTCAATATCTCTCTCTCTCTCTTTCTTTATTTATAGCTAACTAGAGATCCCACGGATCACTAACGTTAACAACAAGAAAGTAGAAACTCATTACTATGACCCATGCCTCTCGTTTGACAATGACAGATTCTCTTCTAAAGCATCTCGTGCCACATAAGTTAAAATTAAAAGCTAAGAGATCAAACCAAATAAGGTCATGTTGCGACAATGTTACTATTTACATTGTATGAAAACTTTGTTGTATAAATAGCTGGTTATGACAGCTACACATTCTTCATTGCAACCTAATCAAACTATCACAGTCACAAATGGTACTGCAGCACTGTATGGTTGTAGCAGGTTATGACTTATGAGGTTAAGCTGCTCGAACAAAAGGCTAGGCCAAGTGAGAAAATGGCGGATGAAAAGGTAATGAAGAACTGCCTGAGCAGTAACCATAAAGGAGCGGTGTTGAGCAAGACTACGATCCTCATTAGTTTCAAATTTTTGATATCAATCATTATGTACCTTGTTTTATGACAAATGAATGAAAAAATCCGGACAGTCCACATTGACTGGCCACTACTTTTTAACTAACTTCTGGAAATTGGTTGGAATATCGTATACTTGTATGTGTTCTACAAGGATGAGCAATGAAGTATATGGAAATTGGTTTCAGATTTCCAGCAGAGGGAGACAAGTAAGCTGGGACTTTGTTCACCTTAAACAATTAACTAACAAGCAGAAAAAAGGATAAAATATTATATATATATATATATATATACACACACACGCACACACACACACTATAATATGACATGAGCATTACTTGAGATTCATTGGAAATCGCTGTAACAGTGTTGAGTACTCATATTCTTGCAGATAGTGTACTATATATTTTGTAAAGCTACCAGCCATTACGCATCCAAGTTTTTGTTTATAAATGCACAAGATGTTAACTACTTCAACTTCTAGTAAGTTAACATCTCCGTATTTACTCGAGTAACTTTGCTTTGCTCTCTAGAAAGAAATCAGATTTCAAGAAAGATAAAATTGGAGTATATGAAGATCAGCTGCTAAGCATCACTTAGGCATACCAAGGAAGTTTTCTACGTTTGAATGCAAACAACTTACCAAAAGTAACTAAAATGAAGCAGAAGGAACACAAAACAGAACCATTACACATATTTAATAGATCTCAAGACACAAAATTTGGAACACAATTACAGAAAGAAAAGCTATACGCCAGCAATGCACGAGCACTAAATCAAGTTCGATCCATGCGAGTCAACAACCAAGTACTCAACCTAGAAGACTGACAAATGATGTTAACATAAAGAGAAAATACATTCATTACAACCAAATAAGTATAGTTTAAAGGCGGCATAAGTCCATATACTTAACTTCGATCACCTTGTTTTGCTTGCTCAGATCCTTTCCCTTCACAACAAGAACAAAGTTGAATATATGAGACTTGGATTATAAAAAATTGAAAAGAATAGAACAGCTAAAACAATATTGAAATAGATAATTACGAAATTTTGGAAACACTATCAAGTGTGGCCGGCCATCAGACATTTGGTCCCTTGATTGCATCCTTTATCAGATGGTATATGGGAGGACCCCATTTGCAGACTACAAGACCTTCTGGGCCAAGTACAAAGTTATAACAGATCCTAACCATCAAATTGCATATGAACCAGTCTCTAAGACTCTAACGCTTGGCTTCTGGACCTTATGAGAAAGTGCATCGCCTGGGACCGCAGTGAAAGATGGAGGATCCCTGCACTACTTCAGCACCCTTTTTGTTGTTCCCCCAGTTCAACCCAGCCATCTTCTCATGATCACAGCTGTAAATGGCTTCGACTTATTGGCCAAAATTGTAACTGAAGCGTCAAAGCATGTTTGTCAGCTTAAACAACTGCTTGAAGACCCTTTGCCATCCACAACGTCTCAGTTATTAACATCGCGTGACCAACAATGTACATTGCTCTCCCAAGTGTCAAAAGTTTGCCTCCACCCGTAGGAAGACTTTCAGAGAGATAAGTAGGTGATGGTCCAAGCATATGATCACTGTCACCCTTATTTTTGGTGGTCAAGATGTGTTCTCTTGTTAGCTGATTTAGGGTTAGGGAATTCATGCCTGGTTGGTTGCATATCATTGTCTTTCTATCTTTTTGTAATGATATGTAATCCCGCTGTCTCATATTGTTTGGTTAATAAAATAGAAAACAGAGGGATTGTTGTGTCAAGTGTTTTGGTGTTTTGTCCCCTGTAAATCATTCGGGATGTATCAAACTGTATGCAGCACGGTCTATGGAAGATTTTGTTAACAAATATGAAATGTGGCACGAATGTCAAGAGTACTAAACTAACTATTGTTTTAGTGGTATTTTTTTTTTTTATCGATTTGTTACATTAGGTCCAAAGTTTGATATAAAAAGAAAAGTAACGAATGAAAGGTCAATGCCTCAGTCGTTGCACTCTTAACTCATCAAAAACTCATTGCTTAATTTGTTGTTTTAAATTTCAGCTTTTGTTTATTTAATTTATATTTTGATTATTTAATATTGAAGAAGATGAGCGTACAGCAAAATCAAGATTAAAAGCAGAGTTTACAGGCAATAATTTGCTTAAAGGATATGCATCACGGTCTATAATTTCGTGAGAAATATATTAGTATGAGAAAATAAAAATGAGCGTTAATTGTCATTAAAGGATATGCATCTCTTGATTAGCATTTACAACAATATCTCAAAAGAAATAACATCTCAATTTCAAAAGAAAATTGTACTACATCATCTAAATCCTCCTCCTTGTTGAAACCTACTAGTCACAAGCCCATCTGAGGCCCATAAAAGACAAGAAAATAACACTTGCAGAAAGTAATCTTCAATTTAATCCTCCTCATTGCTTTGTTAAAACTCTGCAGAACAAAGCAAATAAAAATAACAAGAGTGTAAATTGAACTTTTCAGCGACGACAGAATTAGAGCTTTGAGATGGAAAACTAGTAAAATATTTGGCCCGAATTAAGTACAAGTGGATTTTAACCACTGTCCATCAATAAATAAGAAGAGGAATTCAGTGGACAATCAACTAGCCTGAATTTCTGGCTATTGCTTTCATATATATATAGAAATATGTATACTACCAAAAGATTCAAGAAATCACCGCTCACTCGAAATATATAACAATACAAGATTCTATACAATAACTCCAGTTTCCGAAAGACTACCTGCCATTACACATACAAATTTTCGCTTATAAATGCAAATGATGTTAACTACTTCAACCTTGGCAAGTAAATTGACATCTCCGAATTTACTTGATCAACTTTGCATTCTAGAAAGAAATCGTGTTTCGATGAAGATAAAATTGAAGTACATGAAGCTCAACTGCTAAGCATCAATTAGGCATACCAAGGAACTATTCTGCATTTGAGTGCAAACAAGTTACCAGAAGTAAATAAAATGAAGCAGACGAACACAGAGCCAACACCATTACCCATATACAAGAATTTGAAAAACACAGTTGCAGAAAGAAAAGCAACACCAGCGATGCACACGAGTATTAATTCAAGTTGCCATATGAATCAAAAACCAAGTCCTCAACCTAGAAAACTGACAAATGATGTAAATACAAACAGAAAATACATTCATCACAACCAAATAAGTATAGTTTAAAGGCAGCATAAGTTCACATACTTGTAAATGCACCACCTCAGAACAATTAACTTGCTTGTTCAGACCCTTCACCTTCACTGAAAAGAACAAAGTTGAATATATGAGACTTAAATCATAAAAATTTGAAACAATAGAACAGTTAAAAGAATGTTGAAATAGACAATTACGAAATTTGCCTGCTTGCAATATTCCTCTTCATAGGAAGGACTTGTTGCTGCCTCCGAACAATCACCGGATCACCATCAAGCAGACCAAGGTTGGCTACACATATAGCCGCTACAAAGTCGCGGGGAATACCAGGAATTTGAACCCTTTTTCCCGTGTTTTTCTCTGTATCATACCAGAAAAGGTTTCCATCGGTCAAATCGGATTCATCATGAAAAAGAACCCTTTTACCATTGTTTGATGAGACCAAAGGTGTGCAATACTCAAATGTCCAAGTCACAACCCCCTCCTTAATAGTATACAAATGAGTCCAAGATTCAGCCACTCCATATTCCTTCATTTCCCACACATCATGTTGCTCTAAGTCATGAAAAACACCGATGCAGAGCTTTTCATTCAAGACTTCCAAACCCATTGCCAACTGGACCTCAAATGGAGTGGGGAACTCCCTGAAAATTTCTTTTTCAAAATCAAGAGTTAGAACTCTTAAACCGTAGGAAGGTGATTCGAGTTTCCCGAACCAATGTAGAGCACCCTTTAGAGGAACGGCCCGTGATGAACTCCATGTGCAAGACAAGCTTTCTATCTTCTTCCAAGAGTTGGATTTGAGACCGTAAACCTTCACTTCCGAACCCACTATAGCCCTTTTATCAATTTCAAGTTCCACAATTCGAACAACTTTGTAGTCATCATTGGAAATATCGTATCCAAACCCATACTTGGGCTCTCTGGCCTTGGTCCCTGCTGGCACCTCAAAGGGTGCAGAGGGAATTCTCCTGAATTTCTGAATGGAGGGATTCCAAATTGCCAGATCTCGATGATAATATATGTTCCGTATGCAAACCAACCCATCATAGTATCCCACTATCTCTGTCTCTCTCCTAGGATGTCTTAAAGGTTGTGCAATCTTGAGAGCGTTGCTGAATGTGTCTCTCCCATAAAAGGCACATTGAAAGAAATCTGTCCCCTCTTGCTCTGGGTCTGTCTTTGCCTTTGCCGTTACAAGCGTTCTGTAACTTTTGGTTTCCTGAGACCTCTTGAGGTGAGCCTTGTAGAACTGTTCGCTGCGAATTAAGGCATTCCACGACTTCAAAACACACAGACATCTAATCAATTCTTTGGGCGAGAGCCGTAAAAGAATGTCTTCGACAATCCCAGATGGCAAGCTGCGAATCGTTAAAGGTGTAGGAACAGGAGCCATTTCTCACTATGAATTCGAATTCTAAACCCTAAAAAGAAAACAGAAAGTAGATCTAAACCCAATGGTCGTCTCTCAAGAAAACTTTCCCTAAGCCCTAAACCTCCATACCACCAGAAATGATTACAATTGCGGAAAGCCTAATCCACTCTCTCTTCTCCACTGTTCATATGCAAATGGCTTACCACGACACCGTTTTGATTGAAGGACACCGAGGGGTTTTTAACTTTTATTTACTCTTTTTACTCATGAAATTAGATTTGCTTACGAGAAATTGAATTACGATGAGTTATTAAGTTGGAAAATGTTTTGGATCCTCAAATTCTATACAAACAAACCATTTTAAATGATATGGCATTGACCACATCAGCCCTAATGAACCTCGAAATATTCAAGCTATCATTTTTTTTTATATACTTAGAATATGTATTTAGATTAGTTTATTTATCTCTAAGATATTAAAAAACAGAAGGAGAAAAGTGCAGTGAAGTTAATCAATCCAACAAGCGCGCAAACTCATGTCTTGATAAATCCTAAAAAATGCAAAACTCATCCTCCATGTATCGCAACCATCTATCCACAAGACCACAACCAGTAAATTCTTTGTTCTATTATTCCCAAAAAAAAAAAGTAAATTTGTTGTTCTCTCTTTTAATTTCTTGAACCGATCCAGTGGAAGGCATGCTCACCTAAGGAACAGTATTTAAAAGACTGTGAGGGACAAGTGAATTTAACGGCTGAAAATAAATGCACAGTTTTAAGTTATTATAATTTCTGTTTTTATATTTAATACATGTGGTTAAAATTCACTTGTCTCTCACAGTCCCTTAAAATTGTCCCTTAGGTGAGCAAATCTGGATCCAATGGATTCAAAACAAGTTGGCTAAATTAACTTCTATATTGATTTGTATTTGCTGACGAAGATATGTACTTTCTTAATCTTTTATTAAGAGCTAACTCACAATTTTTCATCATAATCCCTTGTGATTATGATTTACAAAGCCAATTTATGCCTTGTGGTTGCTATATTCATAATCATCTTATTTATTTTGGATTTTCATACACAAGACCTTTTATTTTTTCAAATCCTAGATGATTTTTCGTCTCTTGGGTTCCAAGTTTGAAATTTTGGTGCAGCATGAGATGAGGAAGATGATGACAGGTGGTATATGAGAATAGCCGTGGTATTTGAAGATCAATTTTTGGGATTGCAAGAAAACATTGTTTTTCTCATCTTAATATTAGTTGCATATATAATGGAAGAGTCCTATTTCCCTGGTCAGCTACTGACCATGGATTATTTGCTCAACTACCGTACGATTGAAATCAGACGGTTCACAGATCTCATCTCTTAAAAATCTAGATATCTGTCAACCTTCCGATTTCAATCTGACGGTAGTTGAGCAAATAATCCCTGGTCAGTAGCTGACCAGGGGAACATCAGTGTATAATGGAAACTGTATAAATGAAAATTAATTGACATAATTACATGTTGGAAATAACTATGAATGAGGTGGCAATGCCACATCATTTGGGATTGAAATTTGGTATAATATTTTGGTATCTCTAGCACTGCTCTATTAAGTTTAATATTTTGTTTTACATTATAAAAAAAATTTGACTAATACTGATTATCGAAACACTAAATAACGTACTTTACTTTACAAGTTGACTTTTTTTTTTTTTTTGACATTCTCAACTTTCACTCATCCGGCCTAGGCAAAGGGTGCTGACAGGAATGCTGGTGCTGTGAAAATTATGAAAGTATCGATTAAAGGTTGGTGTTAGTACTAGAATTGTCAGAAGATCCTTAGACGGCCACCCATTAGCTCACTATTGTGGTCAAATGTCTCAGTTATTGTTTGGACCCAAAATGAACATTTTGGTCTGACAAGGCACATCTTGGAGAAATTGAGCTAATATCAGTGGCTCAAGTTATATATTGTCGACAAGCTCGAAATATATATTTAGAGGCTAAATAAAGCTTACTATGGAAGTATGAAAAGTCAACTTTAGCATATTTTCCTACTTCGGCTAGGAGAAACCGAGCTAGACAAGGAAGGAGGGGTGGCAGACTAACCAAATGAAATCTAAATGAGCTGAAACTTTCCATATTCATTCTAGACATCCTAAGGATCATTTCTTATGGAGAGTTCCAGAGCTAGTTTTTAGTGCAAGGCCTTCAAAAAATCAGTCCTATTTTCTACAGAAGCAAAACTGGAAAACTGGACCTGTAAGAGGTCCAGCAGCATTTCCGGCCCAACCACATGCAATAAAGCTCTGAAAATTTGTCACAATTATCTACACTCATTTTGGATCATTTAATATGAAGAAGTCGAAGGCCCATTTTGAGTTCTTGGTGGAGATATAGCTGCAGAAAAAAAGGAGCAGAAAGTGCTCTCACCTAACAAATCCACTAAGTGTTTAAGTGCTCAAACCTAACCCATTATGATTTGTTTAAAGGCCAAATAGTGTTGCTTGAAAGCCTATAAATAGAGGCAAAAAAAGACAACAAACACAAACACATTCACAACAACAAACATCTCTAAGATGATCTAAGTTCTCTCTAGAGCAACCTCTCTAAGAGCAACTCCTCTCCTTCTCTTTCTCTTACCGGTGATCACACTCCTAGTCCTAGTCTTCTCAGAAGCCGACTTTCAGTGCCACCAAACCCTCTGCCAACGTACTTCGGTCCTAGTCTCCTCGGGAGCCGA
>BDJD01009014.1:39655-68676 GCA_002564525.1 Rosa multiflora
TCCCAAATTACAATTGAAGATCACGCCTCGTCAACCAACAAAGATACTTGGGGGGCAAGATTACCCCTCTCACGAGCCAAATTCCTCCAAATTCTTCAACGAGAAGTATCTTTTTTCTTTTCCTACAAGCTCTCACAGGAGGGATTTTTACCCTACAAATTTTGATACATCGGAGCTTGGAATGAAGCATAGATGGCCACTCCCGTGGTTTTCTAGAGGTTAGCCAAACGTGTCGCTGCTAGCTCCTTGCTTTGTTGTTAATTTCATGTCAGTTTTCAAGTTTTTTTTTTTTTACCTTTATTTTCATAGTTAAAAAAAAAAAACTGAATTTGGTAAGGGGTTGTGAATCATAACGGAATAGGTGAAGTCTCTTTTGTTAATATTGGTCTAAACTCCTTATTGGTGCCTAGTTCAGGTCCCTTAAGGTTAAGGGCGGCTTTTATTAACACTTGTTGAACTGTCTTCACACTTATGACCTTTCTCATCTTAGTAAGTATAGCCTATGTGAAATGGTGTCTAGAAAGGGGACAACGTTCATGACAGGTTCTTGAATCCAGAAGTGCGTGCAAATGGGCCCCCCACCTGGCCATTTCAGTAAGGTTGCCCAAAGGATTTGAAAAGAAAATTTGTGTCTAGGCGACTATACTTGGGCCGCATGTCTAAACCTTGATTCACATTGTCTTATTGAATTTAGCTACTTATAAAAAAATAAAAAAAAGTCATAAATACAACTCTTAGGGGACAATTCTTGTGTTCCTGCTCTTGTAAAGCCCATTCATGAAGGCCTGTTTTTGAGGCCCATAATCATTTCTTCGCTATGCCTAGCAACACTAGGGGCAACACTATACAATACTAAGTCCATTTAGCCTACAAAAAAAAAAAAAAAAAAAAAAAGTCATAAATACAACTCTTCGGGGGCAATTCTAAGTGTCCCTACACTCACGAAGCTATTAAGCCGAGTCAGCGGCTTAGGAAACTTTTTCCAGCTTTGCCCTCACAGGAAAGGCTGAGCTCAAGGGAAATGTGAGAGCCACCACCGTGACTACCACCTCCATCTGAAGTAGTCTTCATGTTGCCAAAGATGTCCTCACCGTGCATAGGAAACAGTGGAACGGTTTTAATCTCTTGGTGATCTTCTCCTCGTTGTTCCATGATGGATCCACTAACAAGCTCTGATCTTTGCATGGGCACATGAACATCCGAAGTGGACGTCTTCTTCTGCTTCTCCCGAGCCCTTTGGTTCACGAACCAAAAATAGACGTTCTTGAACTCGATCTTGCCGTACCATTTCAGCTGAAGATAGATCCTCTGAACCTGCTCTACAGTTGGGGACCTAACTCCCTTATTGTAGAAAAGCTCCTTAAGGATTCTTATCTGATCTGTAGTGGGAGTTCACCTGCTCCGCCTACAAAGCATGTTAGCACTACTCCCGGCTGATTTGTTGCTTCCTCCATCCTCGGTTGGTTGATGGGTTTGTGGTTCCATTGGTGAAGGGTTGAGAGAGTGTGAGAATTGAAGAATGATGATGACAAGTAATTAAGAAAGATTGTTGTTGATGAATTGGTTTTGGGATTGGAAATTTGAGTTTATAATATGGAGGAAGATATAGGCATGCAAATAACCACCCTTAGATGAAGCTCAATTTCAAAACTGATGTCAGTAAATCGAGATTAGTGATTCCAAATCTCGGGAAAAAAGGGACTAGCAGCATGTGAGGAGACCGAACGGTTTTCGAGGAGGTAACTGTTCTATTCACTAGATTATTTTTCATGACCGTTGTTTTTCAACGAGTGATTAGTGCCTTAAAGCTCGGAAAAGAAGGAATTATTGGGGCGTGAGGGAACCGAACGGTTTTCGAGGATGTAACTATTCCATTTTCAATATTATCTTCTCACGGTGGAGATTTCAACAGCTAATTAATGCGAATTGAGTTGGGACCAGCAAATGGATCCAAAAGATAAATATTTTCTCAAAACCCTCGTCGCGAGGCTCTTTTTGACGCGGAGCATATTTTAAAAGTTCATATTATTTTTAATATGCAACTAGGGGGGCCTATATTTGGGGCCTTGCGAGACACAATTATTGGCTTCTCACGGATATTGGAATATCAGGATAAGAAAATATTATTGTATTCATAAAGTGGCTGTGCGGCCAAAAGCAGTACATTCATTACAAAGCCAAAAGTGGCTAGAATACAAAACAGGAATCTTCGGATATCTTCTGAATCTTTTCTCAAGTGGAAGCAGCTATGGAATCCAACGTCGGGTTGAGTCGCGCCATTATCTCAAGGAGGGCAGACTTCAAGGAAGGAAAAAGAGGAGTAACGGAGCCCCGGAGCCCCCTTTACATGGAAACGACAGAGGAATACAACATTGGTTTGGCCAACGCCAGTATCCATGAGAAGGGGAGACACCTGTAAAAAAAATTGAGCCTCCAAGCCCCCTCAATTGGAAGCAGCTATGGAATCCAATGCCGGGTTGAGCCGCGCCATTATCTCCTGGAGGGACAGAGAGTGAAGGAACCGAATATCAGCTTGAGTCTCTGCACCCCCTCTAGCCTTGATAGCCACCATTAGATGGACGTGAAGTACAGGAACAGCCATTTTGTAGCTTGAACCCATTCCTTCAAAGAGTCCATCCCTTCTCATCCCTCCAAGATTCTATCAAGAAGAGAAAGGGGGAGAAGGAGGTGAGAACCAAAGCCCCTTCCATCTGGAGGGCACAAACACGGGCCGGGTCCAGAAGGAAGGAAACAGAGGAGGAAAGACGAACCTCAATTTGGCTTCCCTCCCTTCCCCGATTTGCTCCGCGTGTAAGGATTACGATGAAGATGACTCGCATGATCGTGGATCCCACACTCGGAGCCCCCTCGCGTTTCTAAACCAATCTGAAGCCTGGCATTGTTGTTGCAAAATTCCAGAAAGGCGAAATAAGGGGTTGCCTAAGATTACACCATAAGGCCTAACCCAGGCTTAAGATTACGCCATAAAGCCTAAAATTTAGAGGCTAAAGGTCATTTCATGAGGGGAAGATTTGTGAAGAAGGAGAAAAAGAAGGATTTGTGAAGAAGGAGAAAGAGAAGCAAGGACTGAAAGGCCATTTCTTGAATGTTTCAGAAAATTTGTTGTGAGTATTCCTTGCCCAAAATACAACTATTTAAAAGGGACTTCAGGAAAATCTCCACCCTTGGATGGATGGTTAAAGAGTCAAACCGATGTCAGTAAATTGAGATTAATGATTCTGAATCTCTGGAAAAAAGGGACTAGTAGCATGTGAGGAGCGGTTTTTGAGGAGTTAGCTATTAAAAGAAGGGATTATTGGCATGTGAGAAGACCGACCGGTTTATGAGGGGGCCTACAAAGATTGGCCCACAAAGCTCAATTTCAAAAAAAGTTCCTCCACGTGGAGTTTCGCTGCAATAGCACTAGTTTCGGCCTGAGTGGCCCGATCTCTGATATGGGCCAGGTTGCAGCCCATTTCTTCAGAAGCAGCCAAAGGTTCATCGAGTTGGGTTTCTTCTGCAACAATCGCATTCTGAACAGACAGTCAGCGAACAAGGCAGATACTGGTTGCTATACACATGGCGAAACTACCACCAAGGAAGAGAAGGATCCTCATTCGCAATCAAAAGCAATCTCCTTTGCATGGGGGGCACGCTAAAGTTCGGATCCTCATTCATGGCAAAGGCAATTCAGATTGTGGCTTTATGGCCTATTTAGAGGCCTATATGGAATCAGTCAAGCCAAAACAAGTGGCTTTTGAGAAACAATATTATAAGAGCAGTACTGATTCAAGACCTCTTCAGTCAAGACGAAGACCTTTGACTTCGAGGTCTGGGGGGCAATGTTTGGACCCAAAATTAGCATTTTGGTCTGACAAGGCACATCTTGGAGAAATTGAGCCAATATCAGTGGCTCAAGTTATATATTGTCGACAAGCTCAAAATATATATTTAGAGGCTAAATAAAGCTTACTATGGAAGTATGAAAAGTCAACTTTAGCATATTTTCCTACTTCGGCTAGGAGAAACCGAGCTAGACAAGGAAGGAGGGGTGGAAGACTAACCAAATGAAATTGAAATGAGCTGAAACTTTCCAGATTTATTCTAGACATCCTAAGTATCATTTTTTATGAAGAGTGCCAGAGCTTTTTTTAGTGGAAGGCCTTCAAACAATCAGTCATATTTTCTACATAAGCAAAACTGGAAAACTGGACCTGTAAGAGGTCCAGCAGCATTTCCGGCCCAACCACATGGAATAAAGCTCTGAAAATTTTTCACAATGACCTAAACTCATTTTGGATCATTTGATATGAAGAAGTCGAAGGCCCATTTTGAGTTCTTGGTGGAGATATAGCTGCAGAAAAAAAGGAGCAGAAAGTGCTCTCACTAACAAATCCACTAAGTGTTTAAGTGCTCTCACCAAACAAATCCACTAAGTGTTTAAGTGCTCAAACCTAACCCATTATGATTTGTTTAAAGGCCAAATAGTGTTGCTTGGAAGCCTATAAATAGAGGCAAAAACAAGACAACAAACACAAACACATTCACAACAACAAACATCTCTAAGATGATCTAAGTTCTCTCTAGAGCAACCTCTCTAAGAGCAACTCCTCTCCTTCTCTTTCTCTTATCGGTGATCACACTCTAAGTCCTAGTCTTCCCAGAATCCGACTTTCAGTGCCACCAAATCCTCTGTCAACGTACTTCGGTCCTAGTCTCCTCGGGAGCCGACGGTAGTGCCACGACCACAACGGTTACAGAAACAGCCAAGCAAGGGTAACGCCCTAGCAACCCAGCCAAGCTAAAGTCACGCTTTAGCAAGTTCTCCTCACTTCCCAATGGTTCTCGCTCTGCTCGACCTACAACATCGAGTATCGATTGTGATTTTCAAGAAGCTCAGTAAAAGTCATCGCCACGAGGCACAAAGAATCCCACGACGAGGTTGGTGCTCTCCTCGTCCACAATTGCTTGAAAGAAGTCAGGTCAAGGGACACCCCCGATGACCGCACTGTTGACCAGCTGCAACAAAATTGGAGCCAAACAGTTATTGCTATTTTTGGTCAATCTGTCTCATCCAATTGTCAAATTTTGGCCTTGTCGTTGAATTTAATGGCATGTTAATCTTTCCTCTTTTGACTTTCAAGTGAGGATATTTAATAATAATTTTTTGTAGTGATTAGTAAGTAATTGAAGTCGTAATCTTTAAGGGGATGTTTGTTTCACAAGACTGTGATCGCCCTCCTTAATTTCTATAACTGTCCTGGACTCTTATAACCTGGGTTATGTTACTCTAAAATCTTACCCATGTTTGGTGTTGCCTAGGACTAAAGCTTGCAATTGAAATCCATCATCCTTGCACCTCCTTCTTGTGGTGCCACTGGAGCTATAATAATCAAACAATGCAATCACGCCTGAATCCATCTATAAACTTTCTGCAATCACACCTTTTAATTGAGATTTCAATTCCAGATCTACTGCTCATCTTTATCTAACCACCAACAAAGTCTTTTTCATTCACATTTGATAGAAATAAGCAACACAAAATGAGGCTACTTCTTCCTCGAACCGTGCCTCTGCCAGACGCCGCCGGACTTCCCACCGGTTCCCCCAGACATGCCGGTCCTTCTTCTCTGTCCGCTGTGTAAAGCACAACAGCAGTTGCTTCTGATCTTCGACTGCTAGAGACGGACAGCCTTCTCCGCGCGAAAATTGAAACACAGCACGTCGGATTGGGAAGACATGGAGCTACGAAGAAGTATCCTTCTGACTGCCACTCTTGGAAACCTTGCATACTTTCTGGGTTTAATTTCTTGATTCTTTTGTTCAAAACTCTCTTGAAAGTAGACATCCACATGACGATGACTTTACCGGCGTCGGTGGTGAGCTTCTGTTTCATCGGCTCCAACACTTCCGACTTCAGCTCATCGTTGCTTCCCATTCTTACTTGAGCTTTGTTCTTCCATAGAGGGGGTAGAGTTGAATTGCATGTTTAGGTCATAATGTTGAGAGTGAAAAACTGAAGGGAAGAGTTGAACAAGTGAGAGAGGCTTCCACAATCCCATGGTTTTTGGTGTCATTGTGGTAAAAGGTGTTTTGGAGATTTTGGGACTCTATAGTCTCATTTAAAAGAGTCCATGTTATTGCCAAACATGGGATAAGTCTTGTTTTATTATATAAGACAGTCCAATCCTATCCAATCCCACGAAACAAACATCATCTAAGAGTTTTTCTATTGGAACCTCCAAATTTACCCACTTGACCTCTATACTTTTTACACCTCTTATCAAATTTTCAAATACTAAATTTACTCACCAAAACTCACTAAACTTCCTCAAATAACCTCACTCATATAATTTGCAAACAAATTATTATCTTTAAAATGTATTGCTCGACGACATTAAATATCTATATTCATATTCTCTCTAGCCCTAGCGCCGCAAGAGAGAGTACAAACACAGCCACATTGTTCCCTGTCCGGCGGCGGCCATGGATAGCTCCGGCTTCGCAACATCGTCTCTTGGCTGACTGTCGAACGGGCACTTCAAAACCCGGGGCTGAAGTTGGAAGAGGAGGTGTTTTGCCTTGGGGTTTAGAAAGTTGGTTTTGATGGCAGGTTTGGAAGGCCTTTCTGGGTGTCTGTGGTTTCTGTGCAGGGATGGAAAGATCCGTCGACGTGGATCTGGAAGCGGCTGGGCGACGGTGCGGCGTGTGGGTCTCGGGGAGGTGCTGGCTTGGAGGAGATCTGCGGAGTGGCTTGTGATGCTGTTGGCTTCGTGGAGGGGCTCTTGGGTGGCGTGGGCTAGTGGTGACGGGACTCTTGGGCGACGCTGCACAGACGGCTGCAGGCATGGTGGAAGGGTGGACTAGGCTTGGGTCAACCCTGGCTTGCTAGACTTTGAGTTGGGCTCTTCTCTTTGGGGCTGCCATATTGGGCCTCCTATTTAGGCTAGGGTTTTTTTAGTCCTAAGCCCATTTATATGTTTTTTAGTTTGTCTAAATTACAATAATTCCTTGTATTAGGAAACTAAGCACCAATGTGCATCTATTTCTCTTTAGCGTCTCTGGAGTAGTACAGAAGGAGGTTATCCGCTATGTCTACGTATTTGAATGTACAATGAATAGGAGTATATGTACGTACCACTTGTGGGTACTACCACTCACTTCTTGTCTGTCTGTACATGGCAACAGAAGGGTATGTAACGGCCTATTCTGGCTTGTGACGACTACATATTATATTGGCTATGCCTTCATTAAAAAAAAAAATCTTTAAAATAAAAAATTTAGTCATTTCAATGATTTAATCACTCTATAAATCTTAACTAAATATACATTTTTTTTTTCAAATATAATGGATTGACTTAGATTTAGGTCATAAATCATAAGATGTTAAAGGAAAAGTACATTATTTGCCTTCGTCAAAGCAACTGATGAGGAGGGAATCAAGGAATTACAATCACAGCTCAATCAGAATTTAGTATCATTAATGTAATCGATATTTTCATTATAATTCTATCCATATATAAAGGGACTATGAAATGAAATAAGTAGACCAATTCCATCTCAATTTTACTTTAACATAAGAGGATTTATTTTGTTTTCCCTCACCAATATGCGTTCAACATATATAACATACATTTTTATGTCATATGATCTTAATTCTTATTAAATATATATGAATGCTTTAATGAATATGTAGTGAAATTGGAAAATGAAAATAGATAAGGAATACAATCTAATATTATTGAATTGGAAAGTCTACATAAAATAAATATAATATTTTTTTGGTATAATTATTGTCCTTAATAGTCATTTTATAGTAGATTATATATGTCATTTGATAATTCATAATAGAGTGAGGTCAAGTGAGCAAATTTGGAGGTTCTTTTTTTTTTTTTAAAGTGAATTCATTGAAACTTTAACGATTACAATCATTTAGAATGGCATCCCGAAAAATCTTGGGAGCAGACACAAGCCACAAATGACTTGAAACTAGAGCTAAGCTAGAACAAACCAGAAGGTGTACTACACCAATAGGTTGTGCATGTACAATAAAATACTGCTCTGAATCACTTATAGAGAAACTAGCAAACAACTGAAGGTAAAGTCCCAGCCTCCTCAAGATAATTACCAACAATGAGACCATTGCCATGACCTTGAGATTTAGAGACGAAACCATCAATATCTGCAATCCGGGTATGCAAGAGATCGACAGACTTATCAAAACTATATTCATCCCAGCACAAGTAGCAATGTTCTCCAGACACGCAATTGTGGTACTCACAACAATATTATACTGAGATTTCTTATAGAATGTAGAGATGAATAATCTACCTGCACAGAAACACGGTACACCCGAAATAATATAGATAACACAATTGATCAAATAGATACCCAGAACACCTCCTGGGTCCCAAATCCTTGGAGAACTCAAGCCCAAATGGACTCCACCATAGGCCCAAAGGCAGCCCAGCCATACCGCCCAGTTTTCTGATCTGGCCACCCAGACATGAGTTACAGTCCTCATCACCTCCGACGTCGACCAAACAGCCGTCATCAGAAACGCTACCACCATCAAAGACGTCACCACCGTTAGACGATTCACCGCCATTAGAGGTTTCGCTGCCAGCAGAGGTCGCACCGCCATCAGAAACAGATAGCCACTCACGCACGACAACCCACCCCTGGATTCGCTACCCTTCAGGCCAAATCCGATTCACGCCAGCCTCCTCACACAACACCGATTAGCCTTGGCTTGCCGTCAGCACTCTTTCTAGACGTTGGTCTCAGTGTCCAGGCACCGCTGCGTGCCTTCGACGGCGCTACTAAAACGCCGTTAGGGAGAAAAATCCTAGCAGAGCGTTTTCTTGCAATGATAGAATACATAAGAAAGATTTGGAGGTTCTAATAGAAACTCTCAATCTTTAATGGGTGCTCTAATTGTAGTTAACTTATAGTTACAGATTATGAAATAAAAAATTTTGATAAAAATAAAATTTGACCATAATGGAGTTTAAATGCAAACGATTCGCTAATGAAATATGTAACGACATAGTTTTTTTTTTAGGGAAACTGTCAACCACTTTATTAATAATAATCATAAGAAAAATTACAACTTATAGATGTAGAAACTACATCAAAATATAAAATAACAAGAACAATACTAGATGCAACAATGCATCGGAAATAAAACCTAACAAGGGCATTAAGGGATGCAATTAAGCATTTGATGAAGCACATAACATAATTCAGGCTATGTATAACGGTACCAATAGTATGGCCGACCATACTTCCACGCAGAGATATACGTCGAATAGAGGGTAACCTTCTATCAAGGTAACCGGCGGTAGTGTGACCGACCTTACCCACTCCACACAAATTAATACGTCGAGTAGAGAGCAATCTTCTACCTAGGTAGCCAAAATTCCAAATCCAGAGTATAGCAGAAAAAGGAATCCGTGAAAAGTCTCTTGGATCCCAAATACGAATCCAAACAGAAGACAGATCCCAAACAACGCCCCATCTTGAATAACCCAAACAAAAAGAAGCTCAGGTCCATATCCACAGGTGGGCACCCAAAATCTCTCTGGGCACCCAGACCGGCCTTGTTCTAGACCCAAGCTGCTGCGCCGCCGATCCAACCCCCGTACCACTCCATCAACGAAGGCCATCAACTGTCAAGAAGAAGTCGACATCACAAGCCGCAAACCCACAATCTGGTGGTAGCATCGTCAGGTGATCTGGCCGGAGCAAGCCCACTCTGATCGACCCCACTGTCGGCAGTCCCCCTGAGCGGCACCCCTGCGCTGCGAACAAGGCTAGGCCTACACCGGATCTAGGATCCCAAAGACTGATCCTCCGGGTATCAGGCAATCGCCACCGAAGATCCGAGGGCGCTATCTCCTTCCACCGCCGAAGCACTACAGCGGCACCCAGATCATGGATCACCCCAAATGGAAAGGATCCGAATGCAGTACTGACGTAACGGCATAGTTAGTTATAAGCATATACAACATAGAGCGTAGAGAACAAGAAAATAATCCCACCCGAAAAGGGTAAATAAAAACCTAAAAGGAAAAGAACTATAAATTCAGTCCAACTCGACAAGGGAAAACAAGAACCGGAAAAGGAAATATAAATTTTTTTTTTTTTTTCACCAAAAGAAATTTATATTCTAGATCAAAGTATTAGGGTTTGTACCAACGCTTGGTGGTTCAAGTGGTAAGGAGCTTGTTCCCCTTAAGCAAGGTCTCGAATTCGAGCCTTGTGAATGGAGCAGCCAGCGTTGAGGGAGCTTCCCCCCTAAATGGGATCCGACCCGGCTGGAGGAATTAGTCCTTACCTTCGGGTGGGGAATACCCTGGTTTTAACCCCAAAAAATGTATTAGGGTTTGTTGGTATTCGTGAAAAAGTTCCCTTGCCTGCCCATGCTTTTTTCGGGCCTCCAAATGTCTAATTGCTTTTAGGCCTTTTTTATACATTGGGAGGCGGAGGCCCAAGCAAAGAAACGAATAAACTAGAACTAAGCCCAATGAGACAGAGATCTTCGGGAAACAACCATAATGAATGTAATCAAGCCACATGATACCCAACTACGTGATGAATGAACAATCCCATTTGTATAGAAGCTTTTGTAAAATGTAAACAAACTACATAATGTCAAATTATTAGGGTTTTGTTGGTCCTCCTGAGTCCTGACTTTAAGAAGCTTGTTCCTTAATGCTTTGTTTGGGCCTTCAAATCTCTAATTGCCTTTCATACATCAGAACCTAGCCCAACGGGACTCCCGAAGATCTCTATCACTGTGTCATGAAGAAAGACCGATATGCTGGGATTGTTCATTCATTTGTATAGAAGCTTTAGTAAACATAACGAATGTCTAGGATCAACTAGCTATTATAACGGCAATAACAGATGGACGAACAAAAACTGATACATTTTATCAGTTGAGGAATGGTAGTAATGCACAGTGATGTTCAACAAAATATCATAAAAGGGTTAGCAACTTAACACAAGTAACAGACTAATCTACTCCATTGATGAAAGCTTCAGCACGTGCCTCCTCCAACCTCCTGAAAAGATCCTTCATAAAGGGTGTACTTGTCCCATGAGTAATCCGCAGTATATCTACTGCCTTGGTCAGAGATTTCACAGCGTCATTAGTTTCTCCAAGTAACCTGTGACAAGTAATCAACTTCTTTACAGATTCAACAGAAGACTTCTGCCATAATTTAATATTCAATACTGACCATTCAAGCTTTCCACAGGTATAGTATTGCAATCCAAGAGAAGGATGAAAGCCTGGATATACTCCTACAGGGAAAGAGAGTGAAGTTCCGGATGTTAGCAACTTCGTAGCAGTAGTTCATATGTGAAGAATCGAACATTTAGTTCAGGCACATTTAAACTACCAAATTCAACTACAGAGGTTGTATGAATATTTGTAAACAGATGCATCACCCATGTTAAAGATTCAATACACTTTCCTATTGATACTGTTATAAGTTAAATGCAGTGAGACTGTCAAAAAAGAAGTTTAAAGGAGCTTTGTAGAAGTTTAGGGATATATTATTTTGCTATGGAGCGCACATTGACCTCGAATGAGTCAATTCAAAATATGCTAACACCTTATAGTCCATTTCTTTTAGTAAACCTAATTTATTTGTGTTTAGTTTCTGCAGATGCCTCTTGACTCTTGAGTCTTGACTGAGCAACAAGAAGCAATACTAGTTTGAACTTTAAACTAAAATGCAATAACTTATAACATGAAGGCACCAACTTGAAGAAAGCCTTCGCTGGGAGGAAGGTAAAGAAATTTATACCTAAATTTGACACAGAATATATTCTGATGTTTAGTTTAAATTTATAAGAAATTTTATAATCTCTTTCGAAAGAAGAAGATACAAGACTTACTTTGATACACTGGAATAGTCAATCTGCAATATGCTAGAGCTTCACTCCAGTCTTCTGCCTTCATCAAATTCTGAAGACAAATATGATTTCATTGAATTAACTATGTAAGAATTAGACCCAAAAAAAAAAAAAAACCCAATGAGGTACCTTTATAAGCTCCTCCCAAGTTGGGATCAAATAGATGCAGAAATCATGACATAGATACCTCTGGAGTGTCTCCATTGCCTTCAAGATAGCTATAACTTCCTGGTAAGCTAAACTTGGTCAAAGATCAAACTGTTCAATATCAAAATATGTAATAAAATTCTATTTCCATAGTACCGAAGAAAATATTAAGCAAGCCAGTGCAAATATAAAACCATTCAAAATACCGTCAGTAATTGAACATCTGATTGCCAATAAAAATGAGTAATGCTCAAAAAAAAAAAAAAAAAGGATACTGATAGAAGGTGCAGACTCTACAGCTATAATAGCCTTTTCCTGCAATGATCTTATTTCACTTTCCATCTCTATTATCTCTTCTTTGCTCTTAAGACGTCCACATTGTTGGCATATAAATCCCTTGTCATCTGCAAATCCAAATTGCAAGAAATAAAATTGAGTTGTTTCAACTTCCTGCCTGCATATCTATTTTGTTTTACCTCACTAACTAGTCAAGAGGTAATTCCATACCAGAGCCGCGAAGCAAAAAACCATCACATTTATTATCCTTGCATCGGTAGCCTTCCAGAATTGCACTTTCTTGGATATCCTCGTAATGACCCTTTAATATAAAACCAACTTCACTTATCATCAAAAGGAACAAATAAAAGGTTAAGAAAATCCAGTATCGATAAAAAAAGTACAGTACATAATTCCCAAACATGCTTGAATACGATTAAAAAATAAAAGGACAGAGAACAAATAGTTGAGTACCGCTTTAATGCAGCGGGGACATGCACAGGTAAAAAGGTATTGTTCCTTCAGTGCCTTTTGCCGAGTCACAGTGCTTCCAGCAGTGTCGATGTAACTTATCAACACCTTACAAAATTTCACCAACAGAGAAGACTTTAAATTTGACAATTGACATGCTGTAGAAAATAATGCAATAGCATGATACAGAGTAAATTTGCAACACAGAAGAAAAATAATATCATCACGACAACTATTGAGACATTTGAATATTCACAAGAGAAAAAGATTATAGATATAAGCATTTTCTAAATCAGCATTTGCGAGGATAAAAACCATAGGAGTGAGTTTAGCGGACGCACTGAACAAAATTGTTAAGATAACTCCATTTTTGCATAATAAAGCTACTCATTCCTCCTGTTAATGAAGCACTGTATAAAATGACCAAGGGATTCTACACTCAATTAGGCCAAATAAAGGAGGATCCAGCTTTCCTCCAATGTAAAACCCTTATACAATAACTTTTTGTAGTATTGTTTTTCCTTTCATTTCTATTTGTAAAGCAGTTAAAGCTTATCAAATTAAACCCCCTATCGGTCAAGAAACATCTCTAGACACAAGCCCTGGACATAATTTCTCCTTTGTAATTGAACATCCTAATGACCAACAAATTAAATAAGGATAGACTACCTCAGCTCCTTTGGGTATATGTTGTACAGCACGAACAACAGCTGACCTTCCCTCAAATAATAGAACAGAATTCGGCAGGCAACTAGAGCACCACAACGGTTTAGTAAACCTAAAAAGAGGGTAAAACTAAGAACACAGCCATCAATTAAAATAGTTACCTGTGGTTAATGATTGATATGACAGGATAGAGTCCTGTACCCAGGGGTTTCAATTCACTGTCACAAATTGTGTGTGCATTGCACGCAAACTGCATGGATCATAGAGAATCAAATTTCAGAAAGATCTCAGTATTAGAAAGATTGCACTAATACATAATAATCTTCCAATGGAGATGAGTATTCTACAACCTTTGGTAAGATAAATAAAATGTGTGGCAGATAAATAAAAGAAATGCTAAAATTAATCCAAACAGCAGCACTGTAATATAGCCTTGAAAATATTCTTTGGTACCACATGATGATTTTCATTGGTTGAGTTGCTGATTGCCAAATTGACTTTACACTTTCACATCTCATTGTGTTTACAAAAATGCCTAAAGTGCTTGAAAAACGCTAAAGCTCAACTCCAAACATTTCATACGGGTTCAAACTGCAAATACATGATATTGAAGCTTTGAAAAGAGAATATCTGATATTCTGTTATATTAACAGTAAATTCATCAAAAAACAAGGGAAAAAAGAAAGAACTCCGAAATTGCTTCTAAAAGCACACCTTTGAGAAATTCTCCGCAATCTCTTTTACATTGATATCAGGCCGCTGAAGTATCAAGCTGACAAGGTTAGCCATCTGAGCATACAGCACCATTTGCTTCTCATCAACCTCCGACATGTCTGCATTAACAGAAATCAACACAAGGAGTCATACAAAACAAATTAACAGTCACAACCAGAAGGAAAGCTAAATTAGTAGAAATCTCAGGAACGTACGAGCCACCAACGCCTCTACCAAATTGTAATTGTCCATAGCAGAAGTAGGAATAGTCTACAAACAAAACAAGAACATAGTCAAAATCTCCATCTGCAACAAAAATAAAAAATCCCAAATTTTGAGAAATCAATCGCAGACCTTCTGAGACTGCAGCTTAGAACGACAGTAGAGTCTGATCATGAGACGCAGAGAAGGCGTAACAGCCCTTCTCTTCTCCTCTGGAAGCTTCGAGAGAGCTTGACATTCGAGACGGTGCAGCTTCCATTCCGACTTCTGCAATTACAACCGCCGAGACTTCAAATCAAAAAGGTTGAAAACTAAACAAGCTCGATGAACGAAATTCAAAGGTTGAGGGCAAACCTGGCAAGTGCTGGAGCAGTAGTAGACAACCTGGCAACCGGAGCACTTCTTGAGGTGACTGGATTCGAAGCAAGCATCGCACTTGGAGTTACCGGCGGAGTTGTTCGGGACGCACACATAGGGCTCTTGGCTTATGATCACTTCCCCTGCATTTCAAAACGCTCCGTTTTCACTATACCGGAACAAGCAAATGAGAACCAGAGCAGTAGAGAGAGAGAGAGAGAGGACCTGGATAGAAGTCTTTGGTGGTGAGGAGGCAACGGCCTTTCTCTGCAAGTTTCGAAACGGTCAGGCCGCGGTTCCCGAGAGCGCTCTGCAATTCCTCCATGATTTTCGTCCGGCGTTCGCTCCAAAACTTGTTGTGGCGAAGAAGGTTTTCACTACTTTTTCTTTTTGCTTAGTCGGCGGGTCCCACCGTAGATGACGTGTCGTCCATCGAGGGCGTTGTGACTTGTGATGGACTCCTTGTCTATCACATTCGTATTTTCGGATTTTCCCCGAGTTTCAATGGAATTTCAATTTCTTTTTCTTTACTTTTTTGGATATATGGTGACCAAAAGGCCAAACAAAAACAAAGAACAAATTACATCTCAGAATTTATAATCCTAATTCCAGGACTTTCACACAAGTCATCAAGCATAGGGATGGCAAAAATCCCCATCGGGTAGGGTACCCATAGGGTATTCGACCCTAATGGGGAGAAATTCGGGGAAAATCGGGTAACGGGGATGGGGATCCCCAGTATTCGAATTTTGAAATCGGGTATGGGGCGGGGATGGTATTTTGATCCCCATCCCCATACCCACCCAATAAGAATTATAAGAAATACATATATATATATATATATATATTTATTATATATATTTTTTGATATTATTTATAAATAAATATTTATGTAAACTTAATCTTTTTGTCAATATTTAAATTATGTTAATAAATATGTTCAAAAAAAGGAAGATTCTTTTAATAAAAGATCTTTATCAACATGTTAATTTTCCTTGATTGAAATAAGAAATTTATTTTATTTTGATGTTCAATTTTAACTTCATATTTTACAATCCATAATTGTTTGTATAAATTTTTATATAATAAATTGGTAATATTGTTAATGGGGATTGGGGCGGGTATGGGGACCTAATCCCCAATGGGGACGGGGACGGGGAATCCCCAGTATCTTATTACGGGGATTGGGGAGGGTATGGGGATGAAAAATGAAGTCGGGTATGGGGATGGTAATTTAATCCCCTTACCCTACCCTCCCCATTGCCATCCCTAATCAAGCAAGCTAGAAATAACTTGTGGAGGGGGTTGCTCCATGAATTGAGCACCAATCTCTGCATCCAAACCAGCTTTGGAGAGAATGTCGGCAACCTGATTTACTTCACGATAAACATGCTTAAGATCATAGCTATGCAATTGTCTTTGGAGAGCTTGGCAACAATCAATAATAGTTTTTAAGGGATGCAAATCATCCACACCTTGCTGAACTAGGGAAACTAACACATGAGAATCACTTTCCACTAGAAGATGACGGCAATGGTGAGAGAGAGCCATTTGTAGTCCCAAAAGTAATCCCCAAGCTTCCGCTTGAAGGACAGAACAGCAACCAAGGTTAGTATAAAACCCAGAAATCCAAGCACCAGTGAAATCTCTCAAGACACCACCAGCACCAATTTTACCATTAAGATTTCTAGCACCATCAACATTTAATTTAAAGTAATGCTCAGGAGGTTTCTTCCACAACAAACAGAAGTTTTACTGGACCGTTGAGGCTTGAAAGTATTAGCAGATTTCCATTCCCTGGCAGAATCAATAACAACTTTCCCATGATTAAAAGGATAGTGAAACCCCTCATCAAACACCATTTTATTCCTCCACTTCTATATGTGCCAACATGTATACACAAATATTGAACACCATTGGAGATTACCATAATAGATTTTCCTACATTGAGAATTAGCAAAGAACCACCCATACCAATCAAGCTGCATAGTCCTGGATCCAAGCATATAACACTATTCCAAATCATCTGGGCAACAAGGCAATCTCTAAGCAAATGTAAAATTATCTCAGGTTGGTCATGGCAAACAGGACAATAACAATTAGTAGCAATTCTTCGTTTAACTCTTTCAAATGGAATTTCAATTTCTAGCTAAGATAAAAAAAAAATCATAGTATGATATGATGCCTTGAAGAAATTAAATGAATTCGGCCAAAAATAGAAAATTGAAATTGAATGAAGAGCACCTGGGAGTGGAAAAAGGCCATGCTGAACTGCTGATATGCAGCACTCTAATGAGAAATTAGCCGGTGATTAACTGAAGCACGAGGCAGTGATTTCCTTTAAATTAATGAGTGTCGCATTATTAACGATCCTAGGAAGGATGAAAGCTCGGATATAGTCCTACATTGAGTTGAACATAATTTGAGAACCTAAACCAAGTTTGCCAGGGTTGGAAGTGTATTGAACAAGGGTCTGTTGTGAGGTCAGTGAGGTGTAGTGAGCTTGATGATCCCAAAAAAGCCACGCTTTAAATTCAGTCCTGCCATTTCATAACCTATTCGAACTTCTTTTTTTGTGTCTACTAATGTAACTCTTCCACAGGTTGATACAAGATAAGTGGAAGTAATAGCAGAAGTGCAATGTTCAACAGCAAATCCTAAACGAGTTAGGTAGTTAACAGGAGTAACAGACTAATCTAGTAATCTACTCCACTGATGAGAGCTTCAATACCATGAATTAGCAAGTTAACAGGAGTAACAGACTAATCTAGTAATCTGTTCCATTGATGAGAGCTTCAATTTCACGTTGCTCCTCCAACATACTGAAAAGATCCTTCATGAAGGGTGTACTTGTCCTATAAGTAATCTGCAGTATATCGACTGCCTTGGTCAGAGATTTCACAGCATTCTCAGCCTCTCCAAGTACCCTGTGACAAGCGATAAGCTTTTCAAAAGATTCAAATCATTCAATAGAAGACTCCTCAATAATTCAAGCTACAATAAACTAACCCTTCAAGCTTCCCACAGGTATAGTATTGCAATCCAAGTGAAGGATGAAAGGATTGAAAGTTCCGATATACTCCTACAATGAAATAGAGTAGTTTCACATGTTAGCAACTTCTCAGCAATAGTCATGTGTGAAGAACAAACCATTAAGTTCAACAACATATAAGTCACCAAATTCAACTGCCGAGGATGTATGAATATTTATAAACAGATAAGCATGACTCATGAAGACTCATGATTAAATTTCAATCTTTCAACACAATTTCCTACTACTGTCATAAGTTAAATGCAGTGTGCTTGTCAAAAAAGAAGTATAAACTTCTAATCGTAAGGAGCACACACATCTCCACTGATCAATTCGAAATATCCTTATACCTTCCATTCCTTTTCTTCCAGCAAAGTTGTTTGGTTTCTACTTTCTACAGATGCCAATTGACTAAGCAACAGGAATCAACATCGCTAATTTGACCCTTAAACTAAAATGCAATATATTAGCCCAAAAAAAAAACTAAACGCAATATCACTTATACAGTTATACCATGAGGCCACCAACTTGAAGAAGCCAGAACTTTGGCGTACACTAAATAAACTAGACACAGGACATATTTTTCAATTTTAGCTTCACTGTAAGAATTTTAATCTTCTATTTCAAAAAAAAAAAAAATACATACTTTGATACACTGCAATGGTCAATCTGCAATATGCTAGAGCTTCACTCCAGTCTTCCAGCTTCATTGAATTCTGAAGACAAAGATGAATTCATCATATCAACTACATAAAGACTGGTTTCATTTCCAAATTGACAATTCTGAACACTCCAGAACCTTTTGATTAATATTTACTTCTTTCCATTACAAATATTACCCAACTGCTTTTATTATTACAAAAATAATAATTAAACTCATTGAGCTACCTCTATAATCCCCTCCCAAGTTGGGATCAAATAGATGCAGCAAGGATTAAACAGTTGCCTTTGGAGTGTCTCAATTGCCTTATACAGAGCTATTACTTCCTGGTAAGCTAAAGTTAGTCAAAGATCAACCTGTTCAATATCAAAATATGTAATTAATTCTCTTTCCTTAGCACAAAAGCTATTATACAAGCAACCACTGTCAATCCCAGTGGTGACAACCATGGAAAATATTGTCAATAATCAAAACCTCCAATTGTTAAAATAATATCAGTAATGCTCAAGACAAAGAAAGAAGGATACTGATATAAGAGCTTGCGGACTCTGCAGCAATACGAGCCTTTTCCTGCAATGATTTTATTTTACTTTCCACCTCTTGTATCTCTTTTTTGCTCTTAAGACGTCCACATTGTTGGCATATGAATCCATTATCATCTGCACATCCAAATTGCAAGATATTAGATTGACTTGTTTGAACTAGCTACCTGCATTTAGTATCTAATTCATTTCACCACACTGACTAGTCTACATGTAATTCCATACCAGAGTTGCAAAGCAAAAGGCCATCGCATTCATTATGTGTGCATCGGTAGCCTTCCAGAACTGCACTTTCGTGGATATCATCATACTGACCCTTCAATATAAGCCAACCGACTTCATTTATCATCAGAAGACAGAAAAAGATTTAGGTATAGTACTAAAGACAAAGTGTAACACAATTTGCAAACATGCTTCAATACAATAAAAACAGAAACCAGAATAGTCATGAGTACCACTTTAATGCAGCGGGGACATGTGCAGGTAAAAAGGTATTGTTCCTTTAGCGCCTTTTGCCGAGTTACAGTGCTTCCAACAAGGTCAATGTAACTTGTCAACACCTTAAAAAAATTCACCAACAGAGAATCCTTTAGAGTTAAAAATTGACTTGCTGTTAAAAATAATGCAATGGCATGACACAAAGTAACTTTAAAAAAGAAAAGAAAAATGATAAATCTTTACAGCATATAAGACATTACAAGTTTACAACTATTCATAATAGAACAAGATTCTTTTTTCCTTTTTACGAAACTAATAGAAAAAAAATCTAGATATAAAACATTTTCTAAATCTGCATAACATCCGCGAGGATAAACCTCTTAGGAGTGAGTTTGATGAGTGCATTGAAGAAAATTGTTAAATATTTGCGTTCTTGAAGAGTAAAGCTTCTCATTCTTTCTGTTAAAGGAACAGTTTATAAAATGACCAAGGGATATGTCTAGACTCAATTTGGAAAAATGAAGGAGGATCCAGCTTTCCTTCAATGTAACATTATGCAATAACTTTTTTTTAGCATTTTTTTTTTCTGTAGTGTCTATCTGTGAAGTAGTTGAAGCATATCAATTATAAGCTGAGATCAGAAAATAGTCTCTAAATTTTCTTCCCAAAAATTATGGATGTAATCTCTCAATTTTAATAGAAAATCCAAATTACCAACAAAGAAAAGAAGCATAGACTACCTCAGCTCCTTTGGGTATATGTTGCACAGCACGAAGAACAGCTGACCTCCCCTCAAATACTAAAATAGAATTGGGCAAGCAGCTACAGGACCAGAACAATTTAGCAAACCAACAGCAAGAGGTTAAAATTAAAAACTGGGCCATTGACTAACATAGTTACCTGTGGTTCATGAATGAAATGACAGGATACAGTCCTTTACCCAAATGCTTTAATCCACTGTCATAAATTGTGTGTGCATTGAATGCCATCTGCACGGATTGTAGAGAATCAAAATTCAGAAAGATCTCAGAATTAGAATGATTGCTCTCCAAATTAATCTTCTAATGGAGATGAATCTTGGGCATCCCTTGGTAAAATGAATAATTTGTGCTTCTAATAACAAAATGAGTGCTAAAATGAATGCAAATGGCAGCATACACATGATAATTTGCATTGGTTCATTGGTTGAGTTGGGTACTTGCCGAATTGACAATACAACTTACACATCTCATTATCTCTTTTGCATAAAGGCCTGAACTACTTCAAACACTAGAGTTTTACTACCTATCATTTCCTAACCCGTTTACCAGTCACCAATGCAAATACATAATACTAAGCTTTGGAAAGAGAATGTTTGAAGTGCTGTAATACAAACAGTAAATCTCATCACGCAGCTTTAAAAAGTCCTAATCAAAACAAGGAAGAATGAACACCAGAAATTTCTTTTCAAAGGTGCTCACCTTTGAAAAGTTCTCTGCAACCTCTTTTTTATTGATATCTGGCCACTGAAGTATCAAGCTGACAAGGTTAGCCATCTGAGCATACAGCCACCTTTGCTCATCATCAATCTTTGACATGTCTTCATCAAAAGAAATCAACAATGTGAACCAAACTACCAAAGCATATAACAACTAAACAGAAATCAGAAAGAAAAAAAAGCTCAGAAGCATACGAGCCACCAAAGCCTTCACCAAATCGTAGTTGTCCATAGCAGAAGTAGGAATAGTCTACACACACAACAGTAAAATAAGAGCAAAAACTTCATCTACAAAAAAAAAAAAAAATTGCAGTTAATAATTGATTTACCTTCTGAGATTGTAATTTTGAACGGCAGTGGAGTCTGATCGTGAGACGAATAAGAGGTGTAATTTGATGACGGAACTCAATGGGAAGCTTCGAGAAAGCTTCACATTCGAGACGGTGCAGTTTCCATTCAGACTTCTGCGAATTCACAAGAACCGATCCTTAGAAAGAAAATGTTGAAAACTAAAAGAGCTCCATGAGCGAAATTCAAAGCTTGAGGGCAAACCTGGCAGGTGCTGGAACAGTAGTACACAATCTTGCAACCGGAGCACTTGTTGAGGTTACTGGATTCGAAGCAAGCATCGCACTTGTGGTCAGCAATGGAGTGTTTTGGGACGCACACATAGGGCTCTTGGCTTCTGATCACTTCCCCTGCATTTCAAAACGCACCGTTTTCACTAGTCCAAACAAGCAAATGAGAACCAGAGGGTAGAGAGAGAGAGAGAGAGAGAGAAGACCTGGATAGAAGTCTTTGGTGGTGACTGGTGAAGATGCAACGGCCTTTCTCCGGAAGATTCGAAACGGTCAGGCCGCGATTCCCGACAGCGCTCTGCAATTCCTCCATGATTGCCGTTTAAGTGGTTTCGTGTAACGCTGAAACTGAAATGCCGCTGAAGTGGGCGGGGTGAAGGTTTTTATATAGGGGTTTAAGTCGGCGGGTCCCACAGTTGATGACGTGTCGTCCGTCGAGGTCGTTCTGATTTGACTAGTTGTTGTATTTTCCGTCCCTAAAAAACCCGAAACGTTTCAATATTCTCATTGAAATTGAATGGTCTCCTCCTCCTCCTCCACCTTCTTCTTCTTCACTAGCGCGCTGGGGTTTCTATCTGTACGGAACTCACTGAAGAAAGCTATTTTCTCACGCAGAACGAGCTCGGCTATTTCAGCTGCCTCAGGTTAGCTTGTTCGTTCTGTTTCGTAACCAAGGAAAATTCAGCAAAATAATTTATGTGTTTGTGTTTTGGTTCAGGCATGGATTGCAATTCAAGCTGTACGTTGGTGCTGCGCGGCAAATCGCAGGCGGAAAGTAACATTGCTGAGGGGCTGAAGAACAGTAACGCTCTGAAGCTCAGTGACAACGGTGAGCTTTCAATTCTGTTAGACTCGGAATTGAAGAAACCGTTCAAGGAAGACGACGCTTTTGGAATCGACTCGTTCATGAACTCTCTCTCCACCGATCGGTTCGGTAGGTTGCTGCTTTGGTCGCCGCGCTTGCCGTCGACGCAGGACGTCGTTTCTCAGTAAGTTTCGTAACGGCTTAATCTTTATTTTTCCGTCTGTAAAAATTTGAAGGAGTAAACACTGTGCCGGAAGAGTGAATCATGCTTTAGTTTTATCTCAGGAATTTCTGTGAGCTTCCAAACGGTGCGGTTTGTGTTGCTGATGTTCAGTACAAAGGGCGAGGTTTGACTTTAAAACGGCAATTACCAATTCAGTGAGATTGTATCGTGTTCTCTGCATTGTTCATTTTGTGGTTAGAGTTAGAAGATTGTGATTTTTCGCAGGCAGGTCGAAGAATGTGTGGGAGTCTCCCAAAGGTTGCCTGCTGTTTTCCTTTACTCTGCAGATGGAGGATGGGCGGATCGTGCCACTGATACAATATGTGGTGTCTCTAGCCATCACTGAGGCCATAAAGGATGTTTGTGATAGGAATGTAAGTGCGTTGTTTATAGTTTATTCATGGTTTAGTTGGGGCACTTGGACAGATAGAAGCAAGTATTTTACTGCAGAAAGGTTACAAACCCAAGACACAGAGAATAAGCAAGCTGTAATAGATTTTACTACAAAATCGTCCAGGCTTTATAAAATGTTATGCAAACGATTAGGCTCTTTTACCATGTATTTTTGCCGGCCTTGCACGTGTATTTGATTGTTAGAATGCATATTTGCTGTTATTATGTGATGCTATGATAATGTCATTGATACATCTTCTCCATTTCAGGGCTTGCCATATATTGATGTTAGAATAAAATGGCCAAATGATTTATATTTGAATGGCCTCAAAGTTGGAGGCATTTTATGCACGTCAACATATAAGTCGACGAAGTTCAATGTGTCTGCTGGTAATTAGTCTCGTCCTTGGTCCTGATTAGCATATCTAAACCGCATGGTTTCACTTACTGGCAACTAGAAACTGTTCCTTTAAAGGATTAAATGAATGTACAGTATCCACCACGCATGCACATAAATACTTTTCTTTTTTTCTTTTTCTTTTTTCTCAAAAAAAAAGTATTAAATTATATGTACATCATGATAAGATACTTAATTTACTTCTGTTCTTGCAGGTATCGGCTTGAATATCGATAATGAGAAACCAACTACATGCTTGAATGCAATTCTTAGAGAATTGTCTACTACGACATACCAGTTTAGAAGAGAAGAGATTCTTGCTGCCTTCTTTAACAAATTTGAGAAATTTTATGATCTTTTTATAAATCAAGGTAAAGAAAAAATCTTATGTCAATTCACCATAAACGTAAATGGTATAAATCAATTATACCATTTCCTTTATTTTTGAGTTTTTAATACTAGTTTTACAGTTTCACCTCTATTATGCATGTTGATACCTTGTTATCTTCATTTTTTTCAAGTCCCTAGTCCATCAAAAGAGTTTTCCTTTTAATTCTTATAATCCTGTGCCTGGATCCTCTCTCAATTGTGGTTGCTGTTTGTTTCTTTTTTTCTTTTCTCTTTTAAACTTGATGTTTTTCTGATAGAAACATATGGAAAATGAAATGGTAGACATAATTATTTCTTACTCCAAAAATTATTTAACAGACTTTGTTTCCAATTTGTTTCAGTAATAAGATTCTACTTTCATGAGTAAGAACAACAGTGTATTCATTAATGAAAGTTTTCTTCATGTCATGCAGGATTTCAATCTCTAGAGGAGCTATACTATAAGACATGGCTACACAGGTGACATGCTAACATGTTTATTTGGATTCTCCTATGTGCATTTTTAGGGTTTAGTCTTTTTTGGCATAAAAAAACCTAAGACTAAATGTTTTTGTAAGCTCATCTCACCCAGTACACCATAACTGTTTGACTCAGCCTATAGAAGCCATATCCCAACCTCTTGTAAAGCGTAGTCCAGGAGTGAGACCTTTTCTCTCTCTTTTTTTATAGATGATGTTAGCCCCTCTGTTAGTATAGTCCAACATCTCCAGCATTTTTATGGAATAAGTGATGGATAAACATATGGGCATGGGGCCATTTTTAGCTGATTAGAGAATGACCATATGCTCTAGTAATCATAAGGCCTTTACTGTTCTTCATTTCTATTTGTTGGTGTAATACCTTAAACTGAGAAGTTAAATACGGTTAGAAATTTGTTTTCATTCTTTTAATTTATTCTTGCAAAAATTCATATCAATCAGAATAACTCTACCCAAGAACATAGGCCTGTTTTTGAACTCAAGTTTGTTTTGATATCTGCAGTGGGCAGAGGATTATTGTGCAGGAAAAGAATGATGACCAGGTGGTGGAGAACGTGGTTACTGTTCAGGTGTGACAAACTAGAAAATTGCTAATGAGCTACTGACTCTCTGTTTTGATGATATTAAGCTTAGCTTTCTCATGATTTAAAAAAATAAATAAAGAAATTTACACAATTCTTCAGACAGAAAGTTTAGTGGCTGAATTTTAGCTTTGTATTTGCAAAACAATTTACCCATTTCTTTTAATATACTGCAGTTGTAGAAGCTGTTGGTAAAGAGGTGTGAGAATCGTTGATGTGAAGGAAATGACAAATTCTAAACCTATTAATTTACTTAAAACTACTTTTGTTTCCACTGCAGTGTATATGCATTTCTCCATAATTTTATCATGAAATTCTCAAATGTTTTCAATAGAAAGTTCTAGGACATACAATAAGGGTGTAGATGGTTTGGATAACTTATCATCAAGACCATATATTGGTGTCAATTAAATCTTTAATCTGTGCAGGGTTTAACATCTGCGGGATATTTGTTAGCTATTGGTGATGACAATCAGATGTGTGAACTCCATCCTGATGGAAATAGGTAAAGTTGCTTAATATGTTTCAATTTTTACCCTATGAGAACTTCATCTTTTTTCTCATCTACTGTTCTAGTTCTACTTTCTTCCCTCCGCCCCATGTTGTGTAAGAGTTCTCGAGTCTTCACTGCTAGTCATCTCCATTTGCCTTTTTCAATATTTTTGGTTTGTGAAAGGAAAGCAAAAACCCTCTATATGCATGTATGAGACGCATACATTCCAATTCAAGGACCAGTCCAGAATTATAAAAAGTATTATGCAATCATGTTATTATATCTTAACGTAGTTTTGCTCCAGTGTTGACATATTGATTGATTTTATTCTACCATCAGTTGAATAGTCTCCTGGTTTGGTCCCTGTTTTGCATTATACAAGCTATTTGTTTAAAACCATTTGTACTTGACTACAATCTAGGTAAACTTGAGGCATCCCATGGTGAAGAAATGAAAATTCCATGTTCCACCAGACATGGGCAGAGTTTTTCTCACACGTGCCCATGGTCCAAAGGACACTTGGTATCAGTCCATTTTGAAATTTTGCTTCACCAGACTTGTAGTAAAATTTCTGCCCATGTCTGCTGTATTATTCGTATCTGTCCAAGTACAGTTACTATGGAATCTCTCACAGGCATTACCATCTCATTTACTGACATCTTGATCATTGCCTTCTCCTCCTGTTCTAAATCCAGATCTACTTTCTTTGGTGATTTTAGGCAGGACTGGTAGGGTATCATTAACATGTGATTTTTTGTTAATAGTCTCAAAACCAATAGTTGTATAAATATGTGGGTGTTTTTTTTTTTTTCTTGTCCAAACAAAAAAAAAGGTTCTGAGGTGGAGCTAGAGGATCACTGAGAATCTCCTGAGAAACCTTTTAGCCCTTTATTTTTGCCTATTTTACTTTTTTATGATCAAGTACAGTTAAGAAAGTATTCCTTCTGTATGCTACATCCAGTGCATTCCTCTATAAGATGAGTTACAACATTTTGGCAATTTGATGAATTGGCATGTTATAATTCAGAGCTTGTTTAGACATAAGCTTGATTATTCTTAACCTAAGTAACCATGTTATATTGTTTCTCTTTGTCCATAGTTTTGACTTCTTCAAGGGATTAGTCAGACAAAAACTTCACTAAAAGAGGATGCATCACTGGCTACGTCTCACTGAGTCATGTGCACCGCTGGAGAATGTTTGGTCTTTATATCTTTTCATTTGTCCCTAAACGTCTGTCAACTTATTCAAAAAAGAATTATATTTTGTTTAGTTGCTCTTTCGTTATAGATCTCTCTCAAACTAAGATATGTATTTTCTTGCATCGCACCGTCAGTACATATGATTACAACCACTGTACCGTGTTAACTTGCAAACAAAGTGAAAGATTATGTTGAGTAATCAATCATTTGTAGAAAATCTGGCCATCCTACCTTCTTTGAAGTAGTGTGAATATATATGTAGTTTCTTTTTTCTTTTTCTTTAATCTTTCAATGTGTGCACAAACCATGAATGCCTTCTGGACCCATTATGACCTCCTATGAAAGTTTCATGTTTGCAAGGCTGTTTATTTGTGGTGCAAATAGAACTTTTTAGTTGCTTCTCCTGTGAATAGTTGAAACATGTAGGATAGAATCTTTCTTTTGTAGAAGCCAACAATGTTTTAATGGTATGTCTTATGGTTGTAGGGTACATGCTGTCCTCTCTGAATTAGAGTATTTGTGTAATATTGACACAGAGAAAACCCCACATCCCACATGCACATCGTTCTGTGATGTACAGACTGTCCAAAGTGAGCTACATTGTTTTGGAGACCACCCTATTGTTGGGCCGTCCATGTAGGACACTTTATGAGTGTCCCAAAAATTGGTTAGGGGCATCTTGTACAGGGTGCAAAAGGTCAAGTTAAACTAAAGATAAAATGCTTATTAGGTTCCAGTCCTTGGACATATTTGAAGGTCGTATGAGATTTATTTCCAAGCTTAGGGTCTACCAATACCAACCTACATCAAGTTGCACCCTTTTGTCTCCCTAAGATTTGTATTTGCCTGGGTTATAAAAGCTGGCATTCACATTTGGAATGTCCTGATGAATTTCATGTTATCCATTACTAAAAGGTTGCAGTGGCTAAATCTGTGTTTAAAATCTCTGCTCTCGTAAGAGAGTTTCTGTAGCTCCAAGGTAGAACAGTTCTGGTTACACGGTGTAGCACTTGCTCCCACATGCATGATATGAGCTCCACTCGTGTTTTTCTCTTGTTTGAACTTTGAATCAAAGGTCGCGTCCAATCAAGTAGAGAGAGAGTTGAGTTTCACAGGAGTTTATTCGTGTACTGGTTGACATAAATTATTGTTCATCTGAGTGGCAAACCAAGCAAAAGAAAGGATGGTGTGCAGTGTAAAAAGATTGAAAGATATGTTAATTATGCCTTTGGTACTTAATAATTGCAGTCAATTTTCATAATGTTACAGACAGATTTAAGAATTGGTGCTACTGTTCTTGCATCTAGAGGAAAGCAACTTAAAAGTCTCAGTTTACTGTTCTTGAAGATATGTGGCAAGAAAATGGCATCAGATGTGCTGTATGCTATGACTTACTTTTGATATTCCTTCTAGCCTTCCAGCTTGGTATGAAATATAGATGCTGTGGTTGGAAAAGGAATGGCATCCAATAAATGGATCGGCTAAAGTGAAATATGTATATGCCAGTTGGGTCAAAACTTGAAGGATTAAACTTCAAGTTTAGCCCCTAAAAGCTCTCTCATGCATCATTCAAAAGGTGCGCTACTAATATCAAACAGATACTTACCTTGTCGTAGTGGAAAACTGGAAATCTTAGGTGGGGAAGGAAGGAGTTTAGTCAAAGATGCATTGGATCATCACATGGCATTAAGGGAAATGCTAGGCTGGTGGACCAAGAAAGAAAGAGGAATACCTAAAACATGGGAGTGTATTCTATTCAAGTAATTTTTTTGATATTAAAATATATAAAAGAGTGGATTAGATGAATGGTTGTTATTTTTTTAGAGATTAAAATAACCGTCAGTGCACTTGCACTGTCAGTGCATACAATCCTCTCCAGTAAAAAATAGGTTATAAACGGTAGAAATGACTTTCTTTAGAACATTGGGAAAAATTAGACCAATATAGAGAAATTGTAAAAAAATAAAAATAAAATAGATATATATATATATATATATCTATACTATTATTAAAAGAAGAGGCTTTGTTAGCCAAAGTGGACGTGAAAAGACGACTTGATCCTTAGACAATAGATTATCTAAATATATTTTTTAATAAATGGATGTCATAATCGTAATAAACAAAATAATATAATAAAATTTTAATTTATTTCCCCCTAAAATCTCTCTCTATAACTTCCAACTTCCACAGTTCCACAGCAAAAGAGGAGGAAAAAAAATACAAATTCCAAAACTCCCCACATTTCTCCAATTATTATTTTGTTTTTTTTTTTCTTTTAAAAATTAAACCCACACACAAAGTGTGTGTTTTGATCTAGTATATATTAATTACATGTATATTGTTAAATATCATTCCTTTCCTCGTTTATGTACATGATATGTTTATGACAGATGTATACTGATCAAGTGAAAATGTGATAGAAAAGACTTAGCATCTATATATATATATATATATATCAGGCCGGTTCTGAAGCGGACGTCCGCACTTTGCTAAAGTGCGGACGGCGACGCAGCAGCGGCGTTCCAGGCGGCGACGGCGGCTCGGGGCTTGGC
>BDJD01009014.1:68833-88997 GCA_002564525.1 Rosa multiflora
TATATATATATATATATTGAAATAATATAAACTATTTAAAAATAAATAAAAATTTCAGTTGCTTGGTGGATGACTGGATGTGGAACATGTGTTAATAACAAATCAAACTACACATCGCTTTCACAAGTCAAATGAATATAAAAAGATGAGCAACCCCATCATATGCCAAGCATGTTAAGTAAACTGGTGTCTCCATTTTAATGATCCCCATCAATGGTAGCACATCGTAGTGACTAATTATTAGATGTCACTATTGTCGACACCACCAATACATGTAGTCCTAAAGTGACAGCCCTTCTTAAATTTTGAGCTGGGAATATAATTGTTAATTACAACTCACAATATAAAGGAATAATTCTAACCAATCCATTTGTTATGTATTACATTGTTGAATCGTTTCATATAATCACTCACTTTATGGAAGAAGAAGAAAAAAGAACAATGGTCCCCTCCAATTTTCAATTTTTTATGGTTAAGAATTGTAAAACAGTCTAATACACATTTTAAATTTTGTTAAGAAGTAGTGAGATATTTTGACGAGTACTTCTATTCATATATCTAAAATTAGTATTTAGATATCTCCAGATATGAGACCTCCTGTTTACTTTTTGAATATTCAATTTACTAACTATACCTCCCTATTTTTCTCTAAAATGCTTTTACCCATAGAGTTCAGCTGAACTTGTCGATGTCATTGGGAGAATAATCAACCAGTAAAACGACCAAATAGAACTCAAAACATAATCCATTTCAAAGGAACTAGATCGCGCATTCCACATCTTAGTATGATAACATGTTGGAGATAACAGTTATGTATCCTATTGCATTGATTTGGTACCCATGATATTGCCAAGACATCGATCCAGAGGGGTGTATTGTGAAGAAGCCAAAACCCAAAAGTATGCATAATGCCGTAGAATAATCATAAATATTACCATGTTCATCCGCTCCCCTTTATGCCAGAAGATTGAACTAAAGCCTAGAGAGCAACACACCCCGGTAATCATCAACTAATCTTAATGCAAGAATGTCGAGTTTGCTTATTGATACCACTAGATTTGAGGCATAGACTAGGGTTTTATATTGTAGGAGATGTAGAAAGAAACTATGAAAGTGGCTAAAGATGAGTATCATAAAAGTGACTTCAATTCAACCCAATAAACGAGGAATGCAGTTTGAACAAGAAAATAATATGATGTATTGGCCGAATAGCTATATATTTTTTTTCTTCTTATATGCATATGTCTTTATCGGTAATTTTATATGAGTTGACAAAATTAACTATCACTAAAAAATATAAGAGGTTCAAATGATAATTTTAGATATATGAATAGAAGCACTCATTTCAAATTTAGTGTCAAAAATTAACTGCAATAACTTTAAACTTCATTTTATTTTCCAACAACCTAAACTTGTGGAACAAAAATGATCTGACAAAACCAACTTAAGCTGAAAGTGATCATACCGCTAATGTTATTATATACTGACGCTTGAAGCTTAGGATTGGACCACTAATTGGACACAAGAATGGGTCATAATAACTTGCTGCTGAATTTTTCCTGGAGTTGAGTTTGAGTGGAGTTAGACCTAGTACCTGAATTGGGGCTCTTTTGGTTTCCTTGCTTCACAAATAGACAATGAAACGTCCTGGTCTTAATAGAAAATGTTGTAAGACCTTATTTCCCAATGACATTAGATCGGTAATGTATTGACTTTTTGGGTCTCCAAGTACTGGAAGTGCTTTTCAGAAGCTACAATAATTGGTTTGTTAAGTAGAATCACTTAAATATTTGTTTTAGATGATGAGAAAACAAGTTAACTGAGATACAGAGAACCATTAGGTACTAAGAAACAGGTCTTAACTTTCGTAAGAACTTGATAAGGTAATAATTATGTTCAAATCGGTGTTAGAATTATTGAGAAATGGCGACCCATCCTTGTCAAAAGTAAGCCCCATGGCCATGATTGAAGTCTTTTTCTCTCTGTAAATATAAGTTCGTGAGTTCGGCTTAAAAAAAATAAGTTGTTGATATAATTATAAAAAGAAAAATTAAAAATTTATTCAATGTTATTTCAAAAAGAAGAAAAAAGATGATGAATCATACATTATAACAACATTACATCTCATCTCATCTCTCCTCAAAAAAAAAAAAACAACATTACATCTCAATTACGTGATCAAGCAGTTTGGCAGTACTCGCAAATTTATTAAGCTAATAGTTTAAAGATTTAAACTACGAATTTTGTAGGACAAATAAGGGATGACTTAAGTGAGCACGAGAAATGTATTTTATCATCGTTGTGTTAGTTTCCGAAGATGTGGTATACATATATTGTAATATGCACCGAAGATATTAGCGAAGAATTGGTCTTTGACGAAATATGCATGCGATTAATGACTAATGGGATCAAGCATGTGAACCATGATTGTGTAAGTGAACATGTTTTGCATAACTTAAGCATATGCATCATGGTTGTGTTAGATTTCGAAGATGTGGTATACAAATATTGTAAATTTGTAATGTGCACTTAAGATAATAGGGAAGAATTGGTCTCTGACGAAAATCATGCTATATGCATGGAGTTAATGATTAATAAACAATTAGCAGTTTAGCACGCGCGGATATCCGAAGGTACTGATTCCAAATCCCTCCGCCTCGTCATTGGCTTAATCCAACTTAATTTAACATTTTGTCTTTATTTAGATAGTATCAATAAGTGCATGCACACTACTATAGGACACGTAAAAGAACACTAGTGGCAGGCTGCCAGCATAAACCCCAGAAACACCACCACCCCCCCTAAGTAATAATAATTAAAGACACAGAACATAGTCCAATTGGACGTGCTTTGGGTCTTTTCAAAGCTTGCCCTGTCGTCTTTCTGTTATATTATTATTTTTAAAGGTAGTTATTGCCAAATTTATCAAAAATATTTGGGAGTATTGAAATTCTAGAGTTGATAGTTATTAGATTAATTACTGTTTAAGATGTGTCATCTAAGTATCTAACATTTTATTTTATTAGTTTCCGACTCTATATTTATACCATATAGTATTACAAAATACTTCAAATTTAGCTAAGAGTTAAAAGTCAAGCATGTAGCTGATAATTTCAATGCTAGTATAAAAAAGTTACATAAATATACATACAAGAGATGAATCTGGTGCTGGTAACTTTGACCTAAGGACCATAAACATATGACTTATCCAACTTATAATATTACTCGCTTTGAAAAGCTCATTCTTGTTTATCGAGAACGTATAGAAGGTTCCCTTTCGACTATTATAGTCAAAACAAACCCATTTTTATGATGGCTATGACGACGAATCGTTATTGATAATTTGATATAGATCCATATATATATATATATATATATATATATATATATATTATCTAATAATTGGGTTCAAGCTGACGGGAATCTTCTTTGCTTTGGAATTAAGTTGAGTTTCCGGGTCTTTGCAATTCCTTGATTTCAATCTCGCTTTTTTGGGTTGCCCGCAAAGGAGAGAAGCTTGACCAATAGGGAAACCAATACGAAGAATGTTTCTTCAAAAACGGTGTTGCTTGGTCAAAAAAAACTCATTATTACATAACTAGTTTAAGCATATTAGTGTGAAAGCAGTTGTGAAATAAACGACTATTGTATTAGTTTTCTTCTAAATTAAGTATTTTATTCGTAAAACTCAACCCAAACAAAATAGAAAATCCGACACAATCTCACTTGTCCCACTCCATGCAAGCAATATCATAATTCGGTTGTTTTCCACCAAAACATAAAGTTAGAAGAAGACTAATTATAAAAAAGAAATGGGATATTTAATACAGCGATGCAAAACAAGATAGTGATCTTAGGGCAACTCCAACTATTGGGGTTCTATCCCATATTTAAGACTTAAATGAGATTTGAGCTCTCCAACAATTCATTTTAGGGGGAGTTGGTCTCAAAAATATAGGACTTGGTCTCAAACCATGTATCAAATATATGACTTTTCCAGAATCAGGATCATGAACAATATGACTTTGCCAGAATCAGGATCATGAACAGTAGCTTGGGGCCACACATTTTCAATTAAATCAATTAACATGTTTTTGATATATCACTTTGGAGGTGAATTGATATAAGAAAATACCTAGTGCTCCGCTAGGGCTGGGAGAGCGCCGCCTCCGGACTCTCTATACCTTTCTCCATCATTGATGGAGTACTGTTTCGATGTCATTCTCGGTGTCAGTTTTTCACGCACGGCTCCCGGTCCTGTATCGGGTCATGGTTCACATCTCAGCCTATGGCATGTTCTTCTGTTCAGATTTGGTCTAATCGTGTGTCTCATCAATGGGAAGAAGCCATGGATGTGGTGCTTTCCCAGATTCGGTCTGCCTGTAGTGCTGCTCGTCAGAACGGGGAAGTTGCGTTCCCGTTCTGCTTTGGGACGGTGCCGAGATTCCGACCAAGCCGGGCTCGACTGAAATCGGGTTTAGGGATGGCGGTGAGGTGGTTGGGCAAGGAACTCGAGTTAGACTATCGTGGTGGTGGGGAACTACTGACACAGGGTTTGTCAGGGTCAGGCTCGACTAGTCATAGCCCCTCCGATCTGAGAGGGGATTGGGTGTGGCGGAGCATTTTCACAGCCCTGGGTCGAACCAAGATCCGCACTAAGGAGGGCGGCGCCGATGAAGGTGTTTGGAGTCAAGGCGACGAGGGTAGGATCGGTCTGGGCTGGATCCGCGTTCCGGTTGGTGGTATGGGTGGTAGAGGGCGGCTTTGAGTTGGTGGGGCTAGGATACCCTTTCTGCGACGAAGGACGATGGAGCAGAGATCAAGGCCGAGGTCATGGAAGGCATGGGTGCCAAGAGTGATTTTGGGTGCCCATAACAGGTTGTGGACATGGCCCTATGCTCTGTTGGACTGCCCAAGGGTTTTGGAGTGGGTTTTCATTCTTAGGGCTTTGCAAATGGTGTATGAGCCCATTGCTATTCGGGTTCGCATTTGGGATCCATGAGACTTTCTATGGATCTTAAATTGTTATGAGTTTTGGATCTGCTGCTTTAGTTACTTAGGTAGAATATTGCTCCTTATTCGGTGTATTTTGTTGCATGGAGTGGGTAAGGTCGGTCATACTACCGCCGGTTACCTTGATAGAAGGTTACTCTCTATTTGACGTATATCTTTGCGTGGAAGTATGGTTGACCATACTATTGGTACCGTTTTACATAGCCCAGATTATGTCTGGTGCTTCATCAAATGCTTAATTGCATCCCTTAGTACCATTGTTTGGTTTTATTTCCGATGCCTTGATGCATCTAGTATTGTTCTAGTTATTTTCTATTTTGATGTAGTTTCTACATCTATAAGTTGTAATTTTTCTTATGATTATTATTAATAAAGTGGTTGATTATTTTTCTTATGATGTAGTTTGGTAAACCGACTTTTTAGTAACCGAAACCGATAAAACCGAAATCGAAAATTACCGAAAAAGCTGATTTGGTTTTGGTAAATACCGAATTTACCGATTATCTAAATATTAGCTTTATATACTATGATTTTCAATACACATACATGTATATTATGAAATAAATATAAAAGTTTTCATAATAGTATGAACATTACTCAATATACTACATAATTAATAGTACATGTATTTTGAGTAATCTAGTCCAAAATGGTTAAATAACCTAGTTTTATTGAAAATAGATAAAATTTGATGTCATCTCTACTACAAAAAAGCTATGATTATAGATGAATACGAAGTTTACGGTTATAAAATTGAAAAACCTAATTTTGTTCATTCTAATTTATATTACAAAGAATTAGTTGTTCTAAAGTTGGTAATACAGAAAACCGAAATACCGAATTTGGTAGATATGATTAAAAACGAAAATTTTGGTTAGTAATTGGTAGCTCAATTTTGAAATCAAAAGCTTTGGTTTTGAAGTTAGTAATACCTATAACCGATTTGAACCGACTGAGTGACAACTCTAATATAAGAAGGAGGTTCTAAAATGAGAATAGCAGTTCTAAATGAGGGTTGAAGTTGCGCTTGAGACAAAACTGCTTAGACCCGAATCCCAAGTCAAAGACGTGAAAGCCATTAACAATTTCCCCGTCAAAACTCACCAAAACACCCCCAACGACTCAGTAACTCACTCTCCACTACTTTCCCGCCACGAGTCCCCTTCACCCACGACCACATGTCTCTCTCCCAGCAACCCGGCGGCCGTCTCCACCATAAATCCCCTGCATCCTTCCCGCACCCTAACATATCCCCTCCAAAAGAGAAGAAAAAAAGCCCGGAAACTCATAACACGTACTGCTGTGACGACTGATATGACCAACCGCCTGGCGCCTTTTAAAGTTCCGCACCATAACAGTTCGGTTCGTTAAAGCAACACACCCCCCCCCGCTCCCCAAAAAAAAAAAAAAAAAAAAAAAAAAAAGTGGGTGAATTACGGTAAAGGTTGGCGGCCGAGGTGGTTCGTTTTGCAGGATGGAGTTCTTTCGTATTATAAGATTCACGGACCTGATAGGATCGTCGTTACGCCGGAGACGGAGAAAGGTTCTAAGGTCATCGGCGAAACGTCGAATCGGAGACTTTCGAGGCATAGGAGTCCCAATTCTCAACAGCTACGCCGCAAGCCCTTCGGCGAAGTTCATCTCAAGGTTTTGATTTTTTGCATTCGTTTTTCGATTTTTGGTTTTCCAATTTTTATTGTATTTTATACCAGAAACGACTTCCATTTTGCCGTTTTGATTCAGTTCCTAATCAAGAAGATGTTTCTTTATCTGTTTTGATTATTGAAAGCGTTTATAGGATTTTTTCGAGTTCGTAATTCTGTTGAATTGAATGAAATTTATGTGGTGGTAGTGTATAATTGTGGGACGGAGAAAGGTTCTAAGGTCATCGGCGAAACGTCGAATCGGAGACTTTCGAGGCATAGGAGTCCCAATTCTCAACAGCTACGCCGCAAGCCCTTCGGCGAAGTTCATCTCAAGGTTTTGATTTTTTGCATTCGTTTTTCGATTTTTGGTTTTCCAATTTTTATTGTATTTTATACCAGAAACGACTTCCATTTTGCCGTTTTGATTCAGTTCCTAATCAAGAAGATGTTTTTTTATCTGTTTTGATTATTGAAAGCGTTTATAGGATTTTTTCGAGTTCGTAATTCTGTTGAATTGAATGAAATTTATGTGGTGGTAGTGTATAATTGTGGTGAGTTGATGCACAGGTCTCTAGTATCCGTGAAAGCAAATCAGATGATAGGCGGTTCTCAATCTTCACCGGTACAAAGAGGCTGCATTTGAGGGCAGAATCGAGCGATGATCGACTTGCTTGGGTGGAAGCATTGCAGGCCGTGAAAGACATGTTTCCGCGGATTTCCAACAGTGAATTGATGGCTCCGGTAGACAATGTAGCGGTGTCTACTGAGAAATTGAGGCAGCGCCTGGTCGAAGAAGGTGTTAGGGAGGCAGCCATTCAGGAAAGTGAACAGATTATGAAGACAGAGTTTGCTGCATTGCATAACCAGCTTCTTCTGCTCAAGCAGAAACAGTGGCTCCTAATTGACACACTACGACAGTTAGAGGTATGGAAACATTACGTCAGTTGAATTTGAGGTTCTTCTTTGGTTTCCTACCATGTAGAAATTTGAATTTTTTTCTATTCTTCCTCTTCTTCTTCTTTTTTTTTTTTAAACCACCCAGTAAATTTCTAGGAGGCTGTTGTTTTAGAGTTTTAGCTTGCGGAGTAGAAGTTTGTTGTGATTTGTTTGTGCAGAGTGGGAGGTTGAGGCTCCTGTTTATTCTTTCCTCAAAAATTTGTAATTCTTTCAATATAATATTCCTCTGATTGTGATTTGAGTGTTCGGCGTGTTATATAGAATCGACTCAATTTATAAAACCATGCCAGGTCCACTAGACCAGAAGATGATCTTGGGCTGCACAACCAGAACGTTCTTGTTGAGCGTCCCTACTAATACGGATAAGTAAAAAGTAGAAAATCATCCAGACGACTGAATATGTTGGTTTTTATTTACTAAATTGGACGTCTGAAAAATCGATATGGGCTTAGAAATCTTTTGTAGAGACCTGCATTTCCTCTTGAGGATGTCCCCCTGACATTTAATATCCCTCAAGGACTTAATAAGACTAGACTATCTATGTAATTTAAGGCTAACCGTGTAGTGTGTATAGGTTCACACAGCTCCCCGATTTGGAAATTTAAGATATTTTGTGATTGCACTTTTTATGATTTTTTTGAGTATCTGATGTGTTCTCAATTCTGTAGTTTATAAGGCAGGTAGAAATTAGGACTTCTGTGTATGTTGTATTTTGTGGATCTTGTTATTATAGATACTTGATATGAACAACACCTTCTTTGACTTGCACTTGTACTGCCTCCTATGTTTTGGGTTACAAAGGGTCGACCTCGGTTATAGTAGTTTCACTCCTTTCTGAAAATAATAAAAATGTACTGCGTCCTGCCAAAGTACTAAGATACATTGGTAGAACTCTATTATAGTAGTCTTTCACCTTTTTCTTCTTTCAGTAAAACTTTGGTGTCTTTCTTTTGAAGGACATATTTAAAAATTTAAATGAATGTACTACTTAGCTAAGGTGGTTAACACAGGTAGTGACTGTGGCTGTGTGGATTTGTTTGTGCAGAGTGGGAGGTTGAGGCTCCTGTTTATTCTTTCCTCAAAAATTTGTAATTCTTTCAATATAATATTCCTCTGATTGTGATTTGAGTGTTCGGCGTGTTATATAGAATCGACTCAATTTATAAAACCATGCCAGGTCCACTAGACCAGAAGATGATCTTGGGCTGCACAACCAGAACGTTCTTGTTGAGCGTCCCTACTAATACGGATAAGTAAAAAGTAGAAAATCATCCAGACGACTGAATATGTTGGTTTTTATTTACTAAATTGGACGTCTGAAAAATCGATATGGGCTTAGAAATCTTTTGTAGAGACCTGCATTTCCTCTTGAGGATGTCCCCCTGACATTTAATATCCCTCAAGGACTTAATAAGACTAGACTATCTATGTAATTTAAGGCTAACCGTGTAGTGTGTATAGGTTCACACAGCTCCCCGATTTGGAAATTTAAGATATTTTGTGATTGCACTTTTTATGATTTTTTTGAGTATCTGATGTGTTCTCAATTCTGTAGTTTATAAGGCAGGTAGAAATTAGGACTTCTGTGTATGTTGTATTTTGTGGATCTTGTTATTATAGATACTTGATATGAACAACACCTTCTTTGACTTGCACTTGTACTGCCTCCTATGTTTTGGGTTACAAAGGGTCGACCTCGGTTATAGTAGTTTCACTCCTTTCTGAAAATAATAAAAATGTACTGCGTCCTGCCAAAGTACTAAGATACATTGGTAGAACTCTATTATAGTAGTCTTTCACCTTTTTCTTCTTTCAGTAAAACTTTGGTGTCTTTCTTTTGAAGGACATATTTAAAAATTTAAATGAATGTACTACTTAGCTAAGGTGGTTAACACAGGTAGTGACTGTGGCTGTGTGCTGGCAGTGGTGGGATCAATTGGTGGCTTTGTGGTTTCATCAAAGAGTTTCTACCTGTAGATGTTGTTAAGTTTCTTCTTTGGTGGTCAGTGTTGTTTAGTTTGCAGTTTACACTGATTTCCATAGAATATAACTTAAAAGTGATTAAAACAAGCCAGTTGGAAGTTTGTAAAGATATGATAAAAGTTTTATGTAGCATTCATGGAGACTTTTGAACGCGTCGAGGCCAAAGTTTGTTCTTTCATTTTATTTATTTATTGTTATGAAAAATGTTTCATATAACCATGTAAATGTTCTGTTATATACATGATCCATCAATTGCTAGTTCAAAAGTGTTACTTATGATTGCCTTCTCATTTCAGCATAGGAAACTTTCTTCTCCTTTGAAAATGGTACTGCTTGGGGAAAGTTTATACAAATTTTTGTTGGTTCAATTTTTTATACTTTCAGATTTCTAAGGTTAACACTTGTGAAGAAAGTGCCTAATTTATAGTATTGCTGTTGGTGTGTCAAGTTTTGATCATCTTTTATTCACTCTAGCATAGTGTTGAGTTTGTTGCAGAAACTGTTTAAGAAGTATGGTTGACTGCATAGTTCCCTCTTGTTTCTTTCTTCATTGAGAAACATGTAATCAAGAGGAGGGTAATGCAGTTGTTTTGTCAAATTGTGTTGTGATGCTGATTTACTGTGATATTTGGATAGAGGGGAATAGAAGGATCTTTGTGAACAACTGTGTGTGTACTTGTGGGATTATATGAATTTATAGCATATATGTGTTCCTGGGTATCCGGTGAGTTTCGAGGTTTTCCATTTTTGCTTTTTCTTACTGATCAGGGTGCTGCTGTTTCATGAGCTGGTTGGGTCCTTCAGTTTTAACTGCTTGACTTAGTTGCCAAGGTTTTCAAGTTTCATTTTACGGTTTTGGTGGACTGCTTGTTCATGTCTAATGTAGAAGATTTGCTTTTAGTGCTTTTACTTGAGGGTGGAAGTAGTTGCATTGAGTTTTTTTTCATAAGTTTACTTCTGTCTTTGATCTATATATTTAAATTAAATTTCTGTGTTAACACTGGACAAGTATCAAGCAATCATTTCTGTGCAATCATTTCTGTCTCTTCTTACCACATTCATTTTCACACATTTTGTGTTTGTAAATATTATAACCTTTAGACCTCAATTATTGTCCTGAATAAGTGGTGAGGCTTTGAAGCATCAATATGTTTGAGGATTACACTGCTTTCCATACATTTAAGATTCGGGTAAAAGTAGCCCGCTTGCCCATACTCCAGTTTCTACAATCTATGTTGTTGTCAATACACCCTCTTACCCCCCCCAAAACTCCCTTTGTTACTCACTCAATTATTCATATTAAATGCACCAGAGTTTCATTAAATGAGAAAGGAACAAAAAGTTTGGTTACTACCTGGAGGAAAGAAAGGTGGTCACGTGGCATTTTAAGGGTGTGAAAAAAAAAGACACTAGTTAATTGGACAGTGCCACTCATTTTGCTGATGTGTATGGTCATTTATTTTATGTATTCTATGTTCGTATAGAGGTTATTTCCTTGAGAATTTATCTTCTGGTGCAGGGTTTTTATATCCTTATCTTTCTAACAGAATTGCTCTTTATACTTCATTGTGTAGACAGAAAAGGTAGATTTGGAGAATACAGTGGTTGATGAGAGCCGACAGCTCAAAGATTCTGGAGCTTCCTCTAGATCAAGACAAGACAAATTTAGTGGTAAGTATTTTGTAGTGTATTAACATCTTGTATTACTTGTTACCTGCGACAACTGATTGTTGTTGTCATGCTCCTGAATGACTAAGCCTTTGCAATGTAAAAATTTGGGCAAGGGAAATGGGTTTAGGGCCTAGGTCATGCTTCCTTGGGCTGATTTAGACCTACATTGATTTGAACTTTTCAGAAGGAAGTGCAACTGAATCTGATGATGATAATGAAAGAGTTGATGCTGCAGAAGAAGAAACGGATGAAGAGGACAATGCCTTCTTTGATACGCGTGATTTTCTATCATCAAGTTCTTTCAAAAGTAATGGGTCTGATTATCGGATATCTTCCTTCTCTTCAGATGATGATGGCTTGTATGCCATTGAATCTGAAGATGGTACAGATCCAGCACTCAGAGCTGATTTTCCATTTGTCAAGCGACGTAAGAAATTGCCTGACCCTGTGGAGAAAGAGAAGTGTGTTAGTCTTTGGTCGATGATTAAGGACAACATTGGGAAGGACCTCACGAAAATCTGTCTCCCTGTATACTTCAATGAGCCTCTATCTTCTCTACAAAAATGTTTTGAGGATTTGGAATATTCATACCTCCTTGATCGAGCATATGAATGGGGCAAAAGGGTAAGACCACGACGTCATCTTTACTGCAATGCTATAAAGGGAATTTGAATAAGTTAAATTATTTTCAGAAAGAAAAAAATAATAAGTTAAATTAGTTTAGTGCTCCCTCAACTTAATATTGAATTTCCTTGAAGTCCTGCAGGGTAATAGCCTTATGAGGATTCTTAATGTGGCTGCTTTTGCTGTATCTGGATATGCTTCAACTGAAGGAAGGATGTGCAAACCGTTCAATCCATTATTAGGGGAAACATATGAGGCTGACTATCCAGATAAAGGCCTTCGGTTTTTCTCAGAGAAGGTGTGAAAAAGTCTTCAGACCTCAACTTGCAATTCATATTTTCACTATCAATAGCATTTCCCTTGTTCTTGTACTGGTGATCTGTTATGCATATGAATAATTGTTTAAATTAGGTTGGACCAGCTTTATGCTGTCCTATCTGGGTTGGCAAGAATTATTTGTTCAAATTGAGTGGTGCATATATCGAGCTTTTCATATTTAACGTGCTTGCATTCTCGCTAAACATGATCTTTCTCAATAAAAAAGTAAATCTTGAATGTAACATTCCTGTTTACTGAATGTTGAACATTGTATGCTGGATCTTTGAGGGGTGTGTGAAATGAAATAAGAAATAACCCCCATACATCCTGAACTCTTAAAAATAAAGGACTCAAAAGTGATGAGCCCTGATTGTGACAAGGGATAATGCCTCAAAGATGTGTATGGGTTTGAATTACTCTGGGAAGATATCTTTGTCTATTTGAGGAATAAGGAAAATAGCCAGCCTTTAAGAGTTTTGTGGTAGAAGTTCAGTATTTGGCTCACTACATCTTAGTCACCGTCCCTTTCATTTTATTTCTTTTTCATCTGTGGATCACATAGTGAAGATCCTTATATTTTGGGTGTCAGGTTAGTCATCACCCCATGATTATTGCTTGCCATTGTGAGGGTAGAGGATGGAAATTCTATGGAGATAGCAATTTGAAAAGCAAATTCTGGGGCCGCTCAATTCAGCTTGATCCTGTTGGTGTTCTGACCTTGGAATTTGATGATGGTGAAATTCTTCAATGGAGTAAAGTGCGAACCTGACAAACTCAGCTAATGTTAATACTTTTGCTGGATTCTTATCTGAACATAAGCTCTTTTCTGACAGGTTACAACTTCCATTTACAACCTCATATTAGGAAAGCTTTACTGTGATCACTACGGTACCATGCGAATACAGGGAAAGCATGAATATCAATGTAGGCTGAAATTTAAGGAGCAGTCTATCATTGACCGAAATCCTCACCAGGTACAATCCTTTCTTCCATCCTCATGACTTTGTTGCCACATTTTTCTACACAGGGTATTGCTTGGAATGTATTCTGAAATGTTTTAGAAAATAAAGGAATAAGACATGTAAAAACAAACAAATATGACATAGTGTCTGTTTCATACCAGCTACATATTCTTTGATACAATCTTCACTTTACATATGTTTTGCCCCTTCAGGTACAAGGTATAGTTCAAGATAAGCATGGGAAAACAGTGGCAACGGTGTTTGGAAAATGGGATGAGAGCATGCATTATGTTAATGGAGACTGTTCAGGGAAGGGAAAATTCGAGTCTTTATCTGATGCCCGCCTGCTCTGGAAGAGGAGCAAGCCACCTAAGTTCCCTACTAGATATAACTTAACACGCTTTGCCATCACAATGAACGAACTCTCGCCTGGATTGAAGGTGATTGATTATTCCTCAGATTGACTGAGTATGAAAAGGACTGCTTGAAACTATTCCACCTGGCTTACTTTACATTTTTTTTTATGTGTGAATTAAATAAGACCTTTAAAACGTCTGAACTGATGATAAACTCATTTGATTGCGTTAAAAGTGGAATGGAGTTAATCTCTTTTGCTTTTTCTGAATGCACTGCTATCAGATTATGATTATTTGAGTTTAATCATGTGCAGGAGAAGTTGCCCCCAACAGATTCAAGGCTTAGACCAGATCAAAGGTATCTGGAAAATGGGGAATATGAAATGGCAAATTCCGAGAAGTTGAGGCTAGAGCAGAGGCAACGGCAGGTAATATTGCATTTTTGAATAAATAATATCAACCTATTTATGTATTTCTGTTTCCCATTTTATCCATATGTCGTGAACTCTCTATATCAGCATCTGCTGTAGGTATGACTCCCACTGTTTTAAGTTGTGTAACATACAGGAAAGGGTGTAGTGTTAAACTAACCAAGTTTTACATGTATCAAAATAACTGATCTTGGGTTTAACTCCATGCATTTCCCAATCTTTTACACTTGTAGTCATAATAAGGCGCACACAAAGTATTAAAATAAACTACTGTGAATCAGTTTTATTTTTTGGAATAATGATATCTAAGCAGAAACATGTATATCAGTGAGAATGAGAAGGAATACAGGGTTATAAATTTGACAAAACGACAAACTAGGATAACCTTGCATTAGTGCTAGGCGACCAATTAGGTGTTTTATGTAGTAGGTTCAGCTATGGTATTCTTGATGGAGTGTATTAAATTTCTTGACTGGCATATAATGGCGGTTAACTGTATATTGTTTGAGATTCAGGCTCGAAAGATGCAAGAAAGTGGTTGGAAACCGCAGTGGTTTGCAAAGGATAAAGCAAGTGATACTTACCGGTATACTGGAGGATATTGGGAGGCAAGAGAACGAAGAAATTGGGACGGTTGTCCCGATATATTTGGCCAAGTTCCTTCTGAACAACTTGACTAATAGTCAGTTCATTGCTGTCTCTAGTTTTACCAATTCTTTTCCATTTTTTCCCCTATGGGGGTGGGGAATACTGCTCTGATTCAAAGCAGTTTAGCGCCTCCCATGGTTTGCATATAAGTAAATTGAATGAAAGGTCTGGGCAGGTAATAAAATCAATTTTTTTTTCCTCCGTCCCAGCATTCCATCTTTGTATATCTGATGAGTTAGTTTTTTATATTCGAGTGTTTGAAGAAGCTCAGCCAGTTTGGTTTTTTCTTGTCGTTGAACCCAATCGAAAACCCAACTGCACATCTATATGTAATATCGAGGAACCCATTTCATGTAGCTTGTGCGTCTTGATCAGATTTGACAGATTCAGACCCCAAAATTAACAGATCAACAATGCCTATAATGACCCACAAGTGTGTGAGTAAGATTTCTTTGTAGATTGGGCTGGGCATCCGTTAAGATAGCAGTACTTTTATTTATGTAATTTGGACACCCGTTAAGAATTCTTAAATTTGGGCCTAGATAACTTGTATCTAATATGGCTGGCATCAAGTAATTGAAATGTTGGAAAATTTGAGCGACTATTGCAAAATATATACCCAGTAAAAGCTGGAACCTATCATCTTCAATGCTAATTCCTACAATCCTACCAACTATTCTTTAACTTGAGCTATGTAAGGGAATTATATCAAACTGGCTTTCACTGTTCTACAACTTAAGTATAAACCAATTAATCCTTCACCGTTATATATACTGAGATCGGCCCGCCCGGGAAACAATTATCATCTTCAATGCTAATTCCTACAATCCTACCAACTATTCTTTAACTTGAGCTATGTAAGGGAATTATATCAAACTGGCTTTCAATGTTCTACAACTTAAGTATAAACCAATTAATCCTTCACCGTTATATATACTGAGATCGGCCCGCCCGGGAAACAATTATCATTATAGACATAAACTGTAGATCACTGCTTTTATGAGTTTCTGTTATACAAGAACAAACTACCCTTTCAAAAAAACAAAAAAAAGAGAGAACAGACTACTGCAGCTATCTTAGGGGTCCGGACCAGTAACCTTGCGAAACGTGTACATGTTTTACTCTGCTCCGTTCAGGACGTGGTTACTTCCAAGGACCAAAATATCGAGTTTCGAGGAAATATCGATGGTCCCAAAAACGGAAATTTTGACGGAAATATTGATTTCGGTAAATAATCAAGAAAAATGATGGAAATTTTAAGTGAAACTTTTAGATATGTTTATTTTATCAATTGTCTACTACATATAGAAAGAAAATCTTGAATAAACCTTGTTATATAGTAATTTGTAATAATTTAAGATGAAATGGTAAATGCTGAATCGCCGATAACTCTTAAAATTTTTGAAATAAACTTTTTTTTTTTTTTTTTTATGGCTAGAAACTCAATTGGAGGCTAGGCCATCACGCCTTATATACATTTTTTGTACATATTATACATTACACCTTGAATTACATGAGTAACTTAGAACCACGTAGAAGACCTATGAGGTAAGTGTTTCAAGTTAGTTATTGATTGGACGTGTATCTAAGTTTTCAGATTCGTAGGCAAATGAATATATATTATAATGTTGTGATTAATACATAAAATGTATGTGCAGCAGAGTTAGCAAACCCTTTCAAAGGGTACTGGGATGACCAAGGTTCGATCCTTGGCGTTGTTGTAGGTTTTTTGGAATGTACGGGGAAATATCAGAAATATCGAGAAATATAGAAAATTTCGACCGAAATTGTCATGGTATGCTATGGATATATCGGGCCTCAAAAAAAACGAAATTTCGCCAATTTTTTTCGATTTTTCAGTCCTTGCTTCCATCAATTGATAACCTCCAGTTTCATTCTCCATTCTCTTGTTCGAAGGATACCTAGCTGTATGCTATGGTGTTCTGCAAAGAAGTTATACCTGTTGAGCTTAACTTTCTCTCACCATGGCATGGAGCACATAATACAAGTAACAAATCACTGCAAGATGTGAAAAGGGAGTGTACGTCAAGCTTACTCTCAATTTCCCAAACAAATATGAAATTAAGTACTACATTTAACTTCAGACGCATAAATGAAATATCTTGTAACCAAAAGTAAGATAAATAGATTGGCTTGAAATTTGCAAAGATAATTGTTTCATGAAAAACTAAATAACCATGGCTATAACATGATGGAAGTGCCTTGATGCATGCATAACTCGATATATAGCCAACCATTAATTGAGACTGGAGCAACTATATTCTCTTGTGCTTATAATTCTGGATTTGCAGGAACCGTAAGATTCTTTGGCAAGAAAAGATTAAGAATAATGATAGCGAAAGATCCCGTAAGTGACGTTACTGTTGATCCTGCTTTTAGTTTTTTGACAAGTAGATGTAAAGTTGGAAGAAACCATTGTACGGTGGCAGAAACAGGTAGAGCAATGCAGAATAACATAGTAATGTCAGAGACAGATCATATTCATATCACAGTTAGAAAGGTTCCGACCCGATTGGGTGTACCCTTCGGCTCTACAATATTATCAGTTGATTCTGTCTAACTAGCTATCAATTGATTCATTGTAAGATCAGGTAATACTCTTTGATCCCTTTTTCATTCTTCCTTAACTTCTATACTTGGAAGTTGAATCATTGATCGATCTAGAGAAACCATGTTCAAAATTGAGGTGCTTGTTTAGAAAACGAGTTTGGTTTGAGTTGCATCACTCCGTAACACGCTTCACGTACGTAAACCTCTCAAGACTGATTTTTTGAAACCCATTATGGTTCCTACATCAAGAGCCGATATGAACCTTTCTTAGAAATCTCATTTCAAAAATGTCACTTTTGCCAAAAAATTTATGTTATAGCAACTAGCAAGCAATTTTTCTTATTCTGCGTGCATATATAGTCTTATAGGGGAAAGGAGTGCTTCACAGTCTTCACTCATATGAGACGATAGTTTTTTCTCAGGCCATGAGTTTGCTTTAATTATGAGAGCTTAAGTAATTTAGAAGTAAACTAACTAGCGCCAGACACCTTGCTTGTGAGATGTGCGTCTCTTTTCTATAACTGCGGTAGTAGTAGCTTGAGGATGGATTGATAGACAGATGACCCGTCGTGTCAATTCCCAACCGGCATTCCAACAGTATAACTAGGCCGTCCAATCAATCCTAACCCTTCAATATCGTTTAGGCAGGCAGCTAGGGACCCCCCCCTAAATCTGAATCAACCAACTGTCACCAGCAGCTACCCCCAAATAAACCCAAAAACCAACCCAATCCGTTTGGTTTCCTCGTGATGCTGATGCTCAGAGTCTTGTTATTTTTTTTCCTTTAGATTTTGTTTGGTGGTGAGACAAGCCAAGTGAGGAGGGCACAGGGAGACGTATGAGATTGGTAACTGGAAAAACGACGCTAGGAAAGATCCGATCGGCGAGAAGGGTTTCATAGTTTTCAAGCAGAATCTTGGGTGCAGTTGCAGGTTGACGAGGCAAACGAGGCTGCTGTTTTGTTCGTCAAGTCTTGTCGTGATATATATTTTTATCATCGCCAATTAATGTCTCTATGTATGAATTTTCAAGATGTTTTGCTTTTTGTTGAGCTGATCGAGCGGGGCTGCTTTCGTTTTCTTGGAAGTTATTGGTGAGCAGTACTGAATGAGAAGGTTTCGATTCGCCCTTTGGCTAGCTTGTTGGGTTTTCAAGCTACCGATATGAAATGATCCATAGATCAAATTACCAGCAGCCAGACTTCCTTGGAGAATAATTTGCTTGCATCTATTCATGTGTAGTGTTTGAGAAGGGTAAGGTCCTCATATAGTACTTTTTTTTTTTTTTTGAGAGAAATTGTCAACAATTTTATTAATAATAAATATAATAATAAGAACGATTACAACTTATAGATGTAGAGACTACATCAAAATCAAACATAACAGAAACAATACTAGATACAATAAGGCATCAGAAGTAAAACCTAGCGAGGATATGAAGGGATGCTAAAAAGCATTTGATGAGGCACCGGGCATATCTCGGGCTATGTAAAATTGTACCAATAGTATGGTCAACCATGCTTCCACACAAAAAAATGCATCGAATAGAGGCTAACCTTCTATCAAGGTAACTAGTATAACCGATCTTGCCCACTCCACGCAAATTAATACATCGAGTAGAGAGCAATTTTCTACCTAAGTAGCCGAAGTTCCAATTCCAGAGCGTAGCAGAAAAAGAAATCCACAAAAAGTCTCCTGGATCCCAAATGCGAATCCAACCAGAAAACAAGGCCCATATTGAGTAGCCCAAACAGAAAGGGGCCCAGGCCCACAGGTAGGCACCCAAAATTTCTCTGGACACCCAGACCTGTTCTGCTGTCATCCCCAGGGGCTGCGCAGCCATACCTCGCCGGAGATCGCCTTTCCCCGGTCTATGCTCTCGAATCAAATCACCGCTGCTAGCCCTAGTGGTACTCGAATCCACCGACTGGAACCAAAGCCTGCCTGCCTCGTTCGCATTGCGAGGATGGGAACTCCTCTGAGACGGGGTTGAGGGCTTCATATCAGACGGAGCAGATGGTGTTGGCGAAGTCGGTGTTGGAATCCCAGCACCTATAATCATGGGCGAGCAACGACCCATCGTTCCGAGCTTCACTGCCCCCGGACCAGATCTAGCCAACAAACCCAGCTTCAGACGTGCTCGGCACGGTCGGAGTCGATTCACAGTCGGTGCCATGCCAACCTAGCAAGGCGGCACAACCCCATCTTCTCTCCACCAACCACAATCAGATAGAGGCTGGGAGCAAAAAGTATTTGCCGGGAAGCATGCTTGTTGCACTACCGGTTGATAAGTAGGCACGATAGAAGTCGTGCGCAAAGGTACCGACGCCGAAGGCGGTGCCGGACAGGTGCTCCATCGATGATGGAGGAAGGTACAGATAGGCCAAAAGCAGCGCTCGATCTCCCAACCCTAGCATAGCGTTAGGTAATAACAGTGTTTACTGCTTAATCGCGTTTGCTAATTACTATTCTTATATTCCCTGTTAACATCACAAAGGGAACTTGACAAAAAAAAAACATCACAAAGGGTCATCGTCACATGACAACACAAGATGCAAACAAGTTAGATCCTCATATAGTACTTAAATTATCAAGAAATGTAATTTTTTGTACCTACAAATTTTAAGTGAGTCTAATGGTATCTGTGTTATTCATCCGTTAGCCCCTAGTACTTTCGTCTATTATTCCGTTAAAAATGCTAATGTGGAGGCCATGTGACACTCATGTGAGTAAAATGACAAAGGTAAAATAGTATTTTAATTCATATTTAGAATTATAATATTTAATATATTGAATATCTATAATTAAAAGATATTTTGACACATAAAAAAAATACCCAATCCATTCTTCATTGTTCGAGGGATACTTGGGGAAATTAATTTAACTACTTTTGTTTGTCTTTAGTTTTTTTTTTATCAAAAATTAATATATATTAATTTTGGTCAATTAATGAGATGATTTTTTTCTCAAACAATTAATAGGATA
>BDJD01009014.1:89002-99133 GCA_002564525.1 Rosa multiflora
TATATAGTAATTTTGGTCAATTAATGAGATGAGTTTTTTCTCAAACAATTAACAGGATAAACCAATGGAGGTAATAGGTAAATCTATATATTAACCTGGTTTAATCTGGCACTAAAAAAATTCAATTCTGGCCCTTTTTTTTTAACCTGGTTTAATTTATTTTAAGTTACTTTTATAAAAAGCTTGTAAAAAAATATAAAAAATAGGATTTTTACGACTTTATACCTACTTTAATCGAATATTGATAGAAATACTAATGGGCTAACGGAGAGATAATACATGTATCACTAGACTCCCTAAAAATTTGTAAGTACCAAAAAGTACATTTCATGATTGTTCCAGTATCATATAAAGATTTTACCCGCTTGAGAATAGTATCAATATTGTACAAAGAAGTTAATCTCGTTTAATCATTTATGTTAATCTAAAAATATTCTCTTTAATGTAAGAATAAATCTTATCTTTAGCGAAATCATAAAGGGCTGAGGAGGTGACGCATCTGCTACATTATTTTAACTAAAAATATTTCACAAAGTTGGCCTAATATGTGAAGTGCCTTGCTTCTAAATTCTAATTATCTAAACCAAAAAGAATCTCTAAACGTATGGCAGAGTTTCACACATTTTGCCAACTAGTCTGATTCGTAAATATTCCTAACTTTAATTTCTCTCATCTTCCATTGTTGACCTTTTCAAGATTTGATTAAATTTTTAGGCTTCATTTTAGGGTTGGGATCGGTTTGGCTCGACTCGGGAATGGGCCTATACCGACACCGATACTGACTTTATAGTCGGCTCTAATCGGTTCGGGATACCGGAATTTTTTCAAGGATACCGATTGGTTTGGTATAGTTTCGGTACCATTCGGATTCCACATTTTCATTTTCACGATCTGGGTTTTCCACATTTTCATCGTTGAACTAGGTTCTTGGGTTGGTGGTGCAGAGGTGGATTAGAGCAAGGAAGAAGGTGGGTCTGCTGTAGGTGCATAGGTGGATTGGGATTTGGGACAAAGAGATGTGGGTATTGTTAGTTGAAGAAGAAGATGAAGAAGAAGGAGAAGCAGAAGCAGAAGAATCAACCCATGTTCATACCCTCAATTATTGGTCTCAGACCAGTCATGGTAGCTCCACCACGTCCATGCGCACGACACCACTACCCTCGCCATCTTCGTCAAACTGTATCCATGGCTCACCACAAATCCCAGCGACTCAATCTGACACATAACCTCCACATGCAGCGAAGCTCCGGAGGTCATGATCTGGTTTCGTCTCGGCTCGGATAATTTAGTATGTATTTGACCCATACCGGTGCCGATCAGTTTACATAGTTTTCTGTACGGTTCGGATCGGGATGCCGGGGGACTATCTTTTCATACCGAGCCGATCGGTATCGGTTTTGTCGGCTTTGAATTCCCAGGCTTACTTCATTTGGTTTGTGGAATGAAAATGTTGGGAAAGGAAAGTTGATCATTTCCTGTGTTTGGCACACTCAAAATTGGGGGGGGGGGAATGTATCCTCCCACACCCCATGGGATTCATTTTTTTCCTCATACTTTGTTTGCATTGATTGCACATTAATTACCTATCCTAAAGATTGTTTTAATTTTTGTTATTACCAAATTATCCATGAAATTTTTTAATCTTGAATTGTTTATATTTAGATAATAAGGTATATTATTGGAAAATTAATATTATCTACTTTCTTATTCATGCACAAACCAAACATCGGAAATGAAAGTAAAATACATTTTCTCATTACTTTTCTGGTGTTTCCATTTTCCAAACATATATTGGCTGGGAAATTTACTTTCCTATGCTTATGAGAAATACCAATAAACCAATTTTTTTTTTCTGGCAACCACACGAAACCTTAAATTTAGAGATAAATCCTAGCTTCAACATACCTTTACCAAAAATACAAAACAAAACAAGACCCTAGCTAGAACGCATGCACTCAAACAAATGAACAATCAAGTTCTTTTTGTCTTACACAGACACTTAGGTCTTTCATTTTCTTTTTCTCAAACCCCACAAAGCGTACCACTCAAGTAAAATGAGAGGTGGTGTTTGGGATAATTGGGCAACACAGAACTACACCAGTACATGAGATAGATATATATACCCTATTTTGAAACACATAATTATAAAGGAGGGAGGTGACATGTAAGAGTGACTTGGTAATAGTGACTTTCTACTAAGCAATGAGTTGTCTGCCAGAATTTCTTACCCCAAGTTGGTTTGTGGTTGCAAGACAAAAAAGTTCCAACTGAGGAAATGAGAAGCTACTTGGTTTTGGTTGGACATTGCTTTCTCTTTGCGATCAAAACGACAAGCAAATTCTTAGTTGCTTTGGCCTGTACAGAGTGACCAATCACTGTTATATAGGAAGTCCATATGGAAATCGAATTTTACAGCTAGGAAAATTGGAATTGAATTGGAATTGGTCGAGTTTGGGTTAGCTGGTATTCTGCGTTTGGAGTCTGAATGACTTTTGTCCAAGATGTTAGTTTTAGCCGTTTAGAGGAACACCCGACCTATTGATTTTTATTTTCTTTTTCATAATTAGAATATTTTTATAGTAGTTTACCCATAGATGTTAATATTACCAAAAAAGAATTCATCGAAATGAAAAAAGAAAATACGCAAATGAGTTTCATGATTCGGCTCATTAGCCTAGAACCTCTGAGGACCTTGGTTAGATTTTTGCCCTCAATTGTGTCTCTTTTGAGCACTTGATATTTCTTATTGACTTATGCTTGATTTGAATCGTATTCGTTGGATGGTATTTGCGTTATTTCTATGTATTCAAAGATACTACAAATTCTCTTAACTTGTTTTCCATGTGTAATAAAAGTTATTTTTGGAGAAAACATGGGAAAAAAAAGTGTCACTAATCACTACAAAGTTATCCTTCTACTGTTAGAAAAATATCTGAGTTTAAAGAGCATTAATGGGAGACAACAAACATATCCAAGACATCATGTGTCCATCTGCTTCTTTCCATCACATTATGTGCGAGCTCGACAGATTTCATTGCTAATAAACTAGGGGAAATGATCATTTACTCAATTTTAGCTTTAAAATTGTCCACTTACCCAACACTCTAAGAGATTGTCCACTTACCCAAACACTCTAAGAGATTATTTCCCTAATACCAAATTAAGTATTTTTTTTAATTCATTTTTATTTATTTTTGGGACAATTTTGCCCTCTCCTTTTTTGTCACTTAAAGAAATAAGTCATTGGAGACCTTACTTGTGTCCATCTGCTTCTTTCCATCACATTATGTGCGAGCTCGACAGATTTCATTGCTAATAAACTAGGGGAAATGATCATTTACTCAATTTTAGCTTTAAAATTGTCCACTTACCCAACACTCTAAGAGATTGCCCACTTACCCAAACACTCTAAGAGATTATTTCCCTAATACCCAATTAAGTATTTTTTAATTCATTTTTATTTATTTTTGGGACAATTTTGCCCTCTCCTTTTTTGTCACTTAAAGAAATAAGTCATTGGAGACCTTACTTGACTCGGGTGAATGACTCCTGCAATCGGTGACCGGACTCCGGAGACTGGTGATCGGAATCAGACAACCGATGACCGGAATCCGGCAACCGGTCACAGGAATTCTGAATCCGGCTACCGGACTGGTGACCGGATTCCGGCTTATGAATTTATTGTCCCCTAATAATACCCAGTAATCATATTATTGCCCCCCAGTAATCATATTATTGCCCCCCAATACTCATATTATTGCCTCCCAATAATCATATTATTGCCTCCCAATAATCATATTATTGCCTCCAATAATTATATTATTGCCCTCCAGTGAATTGCATAAACTCCTAAAACCAAAATGAATACACTACATGCACCATTGATCAATTTATATGCATATTATTGCCCCCCAATACTCATATTATTGCCTCCAATACTCATATTACTTTTATACGTTACCAGCACGCTCAGAGCCAATAGCCAAGAAAAAAAAACTCTAGTTTTCTAGTTTCTTTCAGTAAAAAAAAAAAACCCTAAGAAGGAAAAATATTTCTTCTTTTCTGTCACCATCCAAAAAAAATAAATTGTTTTGGTCGCCAGCCTCACCGCACCCAGCCAAGAGAAATTGATCTCTGCACCCAACAGCAGGACCAGAGCAATTGATCTCCGCACTGCCCTTGAGACCTGATCTCGACCTCAACGACGACTCCTTTGCACCGTTGCAGCACCCAGATCAGATTAGTCAGCCCCCCACCGTCGCAGCATCCAGATCGGCGACGACGTAGCAGCCCACCCGCCACCTCGCTGCCCAGCCCCCGCCCCTGGTGCCTAGCGTGCTCTGCAAGCATCGCCGCCGGACACCCGTGCTCCTCCAGATATCGATCTACCCAACCACTCATCCTGCAGTACCAATCCCATCACCAGCCGCAAATCCCAGCTAGAGAGATTGGTCAGCAGCTGCAGAGAGAGAGAGAGAGAGAGATATCGGTCAGCAGCTGCAGAGAGAGATAGAGGAGAGAGAGTGAACTTGTAATTTTTTAATTAATTGAAGGTTGAAATTGTCATTTAACACTGAATTGGGTAAATGGGGTTAAAAAACTATTAGTGGAGTAAGCGGGCAATTTTGAAGCTGAAATTTGGTAAGTGGTCACGGCCCCAATAAACTAATAAAGATTGGTCATTCAATCAATAAAAACACGCCGTAGAGCCATAATTTTTCTTTTAATGCTGTTGTTGCTTCAATTTTTGATAGTCTCAGTGTTGATTGTCCTAAAAAAAAGTCTCAGTGTTAGTTGTCTTAAAAAAAAAAAATTGTTGTAGCTATTTCTTTAAAAGAAAAAAAAAACTTGGAGATTTCTAAAATTACATGAGCGTCTTTATTTTTGAAACCCTAATTTTTCATTAGATTTATATTTTAGAATTTTTTAAGACTCATAACTTGATGCATGGCTGCTATATTCTCTGTAGTAGTTCGACTTTTCGAATCAATAATACGTCATGCTTCCTTCATAAATAAATACAAGTCTGAGTTGTTATATTATTACCATGAAAATATACACTTTAGACACGGTGACCTGCAATATATATATATATATATATATATATATATATATATTCTATATTGTATATATTGCTGGAGAACTAGTTGTGGCAGGCAGGTCTCACAAATTATTCTTTAATTGAGCTTTCAGTGGTACAATTCCAATATATCATCATTTCATTTGTTGTTGTTTTTCACAGAGAGAGATATAATATATTTATCAAACCAGTCCCTGAGCTCGATCTTTCAATATTTGGTTACCACTCAAATGCATGCCTCTCTCTCTGCCTCGTCCACGTCACATTATCTCCTCCAAGATTCCTGCAAGTTAATTTAGGGTTTCTCACAGCAGATACATCACAGCTCAATTCGAGGTGTGGGATTTCTTACTCATTTTCATCTCAGTGTATATGAGATCCATCTACATACATACAAGAAACATTTTCATCATTTTCTGTGCTACAGAGCAAAATGGATGGTGAGATTACTTATATATATATATTGTTTAATATTTGACAGATAAACAACTTAATGGAACAAACCCTGAAAACCAAAACTCGAAGCAATGTAGATGTATAGTTAAATAAGATCACACAGATAAGACTGGGATACCAGAATTCTGCATTATTGGGTTGCTGCATATACAAATCCTGACTGGTGATTAATGAAAGAAGAGAATGATTTAAATAGTTGTTTTATTAGTTATTGTTCATATCAATTGGTGATCATTTATTTGATTGGTAGGCGACATATTTCAATTAAATAACTGGAACGAGCAATCAAAATCTTCAAAGTGTCTTCTTGTAGTTCACAGCTCAATTTTTATAGAGTAGATCCTGCCAAATCACTCACTAAACCATATTTTTAATATGGATTGAAAGACACATACAGCTTAATTGTTTAATTATATATATATATATATATTCTCTTAATTTGGCCCCATATCAAGAAAATGATCAAGAAACCGAAACAAATCTTGAATTTCTTTTGTTGCTGTCATGATCGATGTGTAATATTTTATATGTTGAATCCATATTATCCGCAAATGGAAGATGTAATTAATCATTAAGATATTGTTACAACAGTTTCCATATATTACAGAAGGAAAAAAATTTATATCTTTGTTTTTATAGTTAATAGAGCTAAACTCATTTTACCACCTTGAACTTTATACCTAAAATCATTTGTGTCTCTAAATTTCTAATATACATGATCACTTGCGCCCTTATACTCTCCAATATGATTGATTATAGCCAATCCTTAATTAATCCATCAATTTTTTCATGCAGTGTTGCTCACTCAAACTAGATTTTGGCCTTCAATCATGCAAGAAACACACCATTTACATGTCTAGAGCAAAGTGGACTCTCGTCATCACCAATTTATGAAGAAATTGATAAACAGTTTATTAATGGCCTGGGTTGATCATATTTGAGAGTATAAAGGCATATGTGATCAAATTATAAGTTTAGGAACACAAACGATTTTAGGTGTAAAGTTCAATGTGTTACAATGATTGTAGCTCTATTTAATACTATTCCATACCTTCACATACAAGAAAGGTCAAAATAGGACAATATTTCACAAGTAGACAATTTAAACACCATTTTCCGCTTCTTACGATCTTATCTTCGCCTCATTGCCTATGGGTACTCAAACTGGGTTGTCGCAAGGTCACGACGTCTTGAGTCGAATAATCGATACAATTCACAAGCCTGAGAGGTCGCGAGAAGTCCAAGATCAATTCTTAAATCTCATAGTCCGTCCATACTCCATAGAAGATAAAACAATTAAAGGATCCATGGAGCTATCAAAATGTTCAAAGTGTCATTCATCGATCTATTGAAAAGCTGAATTTACACATCGAATATATCATAATACATACAAAAACACATAATTTCGGACTGCATTGTCAGCGAAAGACGTAGCTAGCTAGATTGGGATCTATAAGTTCAAAGTCTTCATGGCATTGTGCACGATAATGCTATTTGTAGATCAAGGCCACATCCTATAATAAATCATTGTCACGCACGTAATTTATAGACCTAAATCAAAGACCCTAATTAATAATAAACCCTAGTACATAAAATCTTGTTCTGTTCAACTTTTCTTCGATCTGAATTCACTGCAAGAATTTTAAAACTTCGGTGCAAATTGTAATCATCAATTGGCGGTGGTTAAATTTAAATAGTACGTCGATTGATATTGAATTGTATAGATATCTTACAGCTTTATTGCTTACCCCATATATCATCAAAGACCTGGGGCCTCATTTTGTAGATCGATCACGAAAATAGGCAAGGTGCGTAATATTTACTGATCCATGACTCGAATTTATGGTATTCACGCACATGCTTTTGCGACTTGTAACACTGATAAAAGCAGAGGAGGACGAAGATGATGATTATTCAGAAGAAAGGTGGGTTGGTTCATGACCGGATCATATCAGTGAGCCTGTTTATTTCCTTTCTGTAGCCTCCAAAGCTACATTTGTAATTCGTTATGGGAAGTTCTACAAAAGATGAAAACCTAGGGTTGATCTACCTAATAAATGCTTAATCTTCTTTTAGAAATGTGTCTTTCGTGCTAAGAAAATTTAATTTTGATGTTGGAACGTTCGCATAGGGTATGGACTGAACCATCTCACGACATCATATATTGCGTTGTAAATTCAAGTTGGTATTTCATTCGAATATAAGGTATGGAGAAACCACGTCCCAAAAGTAATGCAGTTTCTTAGTTTTAATTTATGTCAACGATCGTAGATATGATATAGGGGAAATATTCAGAGCATCGACGTACACTTATATCAACATAAATGGACCATTAATGTTGTAGAACGGATGACAACTATGATCGAATAACAGCTTGATCGCGAAAAATGAAAAATCAATTTGTTGCAAATTTGGTGTTCGGTGTCAAAATGCTAATTATTAAACCTTTCGGATAAGGAAACAGCTCTAGGAGTTAAACACAGACCTCAAAACTACATTTTACTATTTTTCTAGCAATTAGCTTTTCTAGTTAGTTTTGAATTTGTTTTCTTTTAATTCGTGGACTTTTAAGATTGATTGTTGGTCACCCTATGGTTTCTTTTTTGCTATATATATATATATATATTAAATGGCTGCAAACTCTATCTTTCATATTAATATCAATCAAATTGAGAGTATTTTTCTCGTATTTCCCTGATGGAGATCCATAATTCTTGTTTTAGGGTTTATAGCTTGTAAACCAAGGTTTTTTCCAACTGCATAAGTTAGATAATATTAAATACAATTTTTAGTTATTAAAAAAAATGTTATCTATAAATATCAACAGCTCATATCATTTAACAAGTGTTGGCTTATACTATCAGTGAATAGAATAATTTACAATGATATAGACCGAATTGTCACTATGTCATGAATCCAAGTTGGAACAACATTCAATCATAATTAAAAAATCCTTAGTTTTCACTGCATGAGGTCTACGTTAGTCTCGATTGTCATAACAAAACATGTCACCTTACGTAGATTGAGTATCATAACAGTGAGAGCTATTAGATATTATGATTTTGTGAGTTCCTATGAGTTTACCAAGACAAAAAGAATAAGCCATATAAAGAGTAAATAAGTTTTCTAATCTTTAAGGGCACTCAATTACTCGAGGGAGATAGAAATACCTAATATTAATATTTTAAAAACTCATTCTTATTCGTTCATTCTTCATTCCATATAAGTAATCATATCAAATATAAAGTTAGTGCATTCGATACTATAGCATGATTGAAGCTTCAGGACCTACTTATAGACTACGAAAGAGAAAGGCCAAGTACGAAGAATGTGTAACAACAACGTTCATGCAAACACACGGTATACCTACTAATCATTAAGGCTTCTTAATCAGATGTGATCTAGTCAAGAATGTATGCAATTTTAAAACAAGTAAGTAACTTCTAAGTAAGATTAAGTCGATAAAACAGTAACTTCGATCACAATCATCATCATAATTCACACAGTAAAAGGAAGATGTTTGGAAAACGAAATGCCATCATAATGTACAAGCCAGATCGATTTACACATGAGAATGAGAATGGCCTTTACTAATATTCATTGTGTACCAAATTTGGGACATGTTCTAAATTTGTAATTGGACAAACGCACTACTTGAAAATTGAAATTGGTCCAAATGGGCCACACGTGCCACTATACATGCTTATGGCTTTTGTATGATTGTTCACTGTGAACCAGATCACCATTTCCAAAGCTTTGTTTACATAGAGATTCATCTTTTCGCCTTTTGACTAGGGTTAATTTTCAAACATGGTATCAATCATTCCGTTGAAAATAATGCATATAATCCCAATACGTATTTGTGAGATTTAGAACAAAAAACAATTTGGTTAATCCCAATACCAATTTGTGAGTTAAATAGTGTTAACATCAATTTGTTATTTTACTATGAAAGATAATATTTATTACTCTTAACTTTAAAAGACTGACAAATATTATTTCTTCTCTGTTTTTAAATTTGAAACTCTAGAAGGCTAGAGTGTTATTTGTTAATTGAGTATTTGAGTTCATATTTTAGATGATTAAACTATTTTTTTGTTTGACGAGGTGATGATTAAATTAATACTTTGACAAGAGTCTAGGACTATATCATGTTACATAACATACTTATGAGTTATAACATTTTTTATAATTGTAAAGGAATGTGTCTTGAGTATATCGTGACTCATTTAGTTACATGATTAATATAACGCAAAATAATTGAAACACCTTAATCTATACTATTTGACAATTTTCAACATTTTAAAGTATCAACCAATGTTCTTGACACGTGTGTGTGTGTATATATATATATATATATATATATAATATCGTATATAATGTTTCCTAGAATAAACTGTCCTAACCCTTGAAATTAGATACATTGTCCCAACCCCAATAAGAAGGTTTCTCAAGGTTGTTAACATGCCCAAAACTTCCACACGCTTAGCTCACATTAATTTATTTGGACCACCACATATGGTGTACCACAAACAAAAGAGCCAACCCACAATTTATCCCATCTAAATTATTGAATCCATACATTTTCTTTCTAA
>BDJD01009015.1:0-74491 GCA_002564525.1 Rosa multiflora
GTTGGGACTTAAACCTCACCTTCTTTCCGACTCTCTTTTGGATTCTTTGCTCAATTTTGCCGTTAAATATGAGGATCGTGTGGACAAAAAGCAGATCATGCCCAGTGTTTCTTGGAGGAAAATTGGGGCCAAGCCGAAAACTGTTGCCGCGTAGTTAGCGAGTAGATGTCATATAGCTGTATACGTATGTTAAGGATATCTTTGATCTTTGTATTATCTATCTTCTAAGTTAGTTGTTAGTTTTGCAACTTCCACCTTTTTATAAAATGTGTGCGGTCAGTGATTGCTCAGTTGCAATCTAAGAAATGGTTAGTTTTCTGAGGCAAATTGTACTCTACTTGCAGATTTGCCAGTAAGAACTATTATCATTAGAATCATCATCTTCACTTCTTCAGAAATCAGATTATTTACTACCCCATCTTCATATTGCTGAAGTGTGATGTATCTTAGAATTGAAGTATGAAACAAACAATCACAGAATGAAAGTATGAAAGACACGATCAGAGTTGCTATAATTTTTCCTAGTCGATGTGTCTGATCAAGATTTATAGTACTTAGAACTACAGGAGTCGAGTAATATTACAAGCATTCTCAGGAAAAATGTTTAATGATGGGTTTAAGATCACAGTCGTGAAATGAAGAGACTTATCTGCTGCTCTTGTGCCAAAAGGTGAACCGCACCATGGCTAAACTTGTTTGTTCAACAGTTTTAGACTTTGTACCAAGAAGTTCTACATTTAATGATGGTTAAAGTTTACAATCGTGGATTAACAGATCTATCTGCTGCTCTTGTGCCAAGTGGTGACTGCTTGAACATAAACTTGTCCTGGTGAAAATCTTTCTTAATGAAACCCAACACAATTGAAGCCAACTCATTTTGATATGAAGTGAATTCATGATCAGCTCCTTCCACTATGTATAGTTTATGATTAGGTATGATCTTATTGAACTCGTAAGCATCTTCAACAGGAACCATCTTATCCATTGATCCATGAACTGTCAAAACCCTGAAAATTACAGAAATTAACATTACCTGTAATCAACAGTCATTTTCTGTGCCTCACATTCATTCAGTGCTCGGCCATGATGGATTATTATACACAGGACAAGATAATTGCATTCTCTCACCTGCAATTTTGATCAATTGACTGGCACACTGCACGCATATCAATCGTTAGCCGCTCCAACAAACTCTCTTGAGTTACTCGATACTGAAATGTGCCTATGAACAAAAGAAAAACATTCATTGGGCAGATGGTCAATCTAAACCAAAAATCAGACAGATCCAAAGTACTTCCAACAATAATTAAAATGCAAAAGTACTCCCAAGTTCCAACAAAACTAGAGTCTTGAAAGATTGAAGATATAGGCTCAGACAGTTAGCACATGATACAACACCACTGAAGTTTTAAGGGGATGAGAATAATTACATATTTGATGGCTTACCTCTTTTATTCTTCACATCAATAAATCCATCTTGCTTGATTCTTTGTAGATAATCTTTACCTAAGCGACCATCAATACCTCTTTCCAGATTAAACCGGCCAGAAATATTTACAACTATAGGAACGTCCTTGTACTTTGCACCATACAAGATCACTGCATTTCCCCCTGCAAGAAACATGTCAAGTGATGACTTTCAAAAGAACGAATTTCTCAACTAAAAAGGGGAAAGAAAATAGTTGAAACACACACACACACACACACAAAAGCATGAAAATAAGGGAGCATTGCATACGAATGGATTTGCATGTGTTAAGTGACTTTTTCCTTGGAAGATGAGACTCTTCTATAACTATTGAAGGAAATTTTGAGCTTTCAACCAAAGCAAAGAAATTTCATATTCACATGTGAGTATCCTCAACCCAACAACAAAAATAGCACATACAGGAACATGCATAAATAGAGTAACCTGTAAGGCAACAATAGGTTGACGTCTACCTTTCTTGAGGAGAGGGCCAGAACCCAGCCAAGCTGGGAGGCTAGGCCCTCTAGCTTGTCATCTATCTACCTCAATTAAAATGTTTAAAACTTGATACATCTAAGATATCTATCATAATATCCTCTTAAAAAATTAAGGTTTGGATCAGTATGAACACAAATTATATACGGACCTTTACTGTGCCCAACAATCGCAGTTATTACATAATGGCACCCAAGAAAGTGTTGAACTACTGCACGTAAATCATCAGCTTCTCTGCGATAGTTACCATATCGAAATGAACCTTCACTTTCCCTATCAGGTATAACACAAACAATTTCTTGTAAATACTACACAAGAAGTTCCATGCAATGCTGAAGACTCAAGTGCTCTATGACTTGGACCAAAAATGCCTATGCTCCTACTTGTTCATGTTTACAACAGAACAACAAAATGCCCCTGCTACTTGTATTTTAAATCCTAAAATTTTCAAGGATCTATCCCTCTAGATCACATGAACTGGACTTCATTTTATAGCTCTTAAGCACTGACTTAAGAGTACCATCGGAATTCTAAATTTAGGCAGACATACCCTAAAAAATAATTCAAAAGAATCGTAAGAGCGCGAGGAAGCTCACCCATTTCCAGCAAAGTCAAAGCGGAAAGCACTTGTTCCTTGTATTTCCAACGCAGCAGCAAGGTTCAGCATTGGGATGCGTTCCTAGAGATGAGAGCAAAATGAACTCATTTCTCACCATGTTGGAACAAGACCAATAGATGAAACACAGATTTATTGAACTTTTGTTTCAACAATCACCAGTGATACAGTTTGATGGCACAAAAAAAATAAGGATCATTTGGTAGATATGTCACAACATGGTAAGAAAGAGCTGTTTGTACCTTTGAGGAATGTATGCCATGGCAGAACACAACGAGCTCCTTTGAACCCGTATCATGTAATATCCCCACAAGCTTCTCCCCATGGCTGTTTTCTATGACAACTCTCTGCTTTTGAACCCCTGCACAGTGCGCACACCCAACAATTCAGTTGAATGTAACAAAGACACTCCTTTTTGAATCCAAAAGCCTTTGTTTTGTTTAGGATATGAATATGATGTACTAAAACCAAAAGGAAAGATCAATCAAGTTCAAATTATACATGAAACTCCCAGAATTATAAATTCAAGGTGCTGTTGAAACTGGGTATTGTGAAAGATGGCTGCTTTAATCGACCATGCTTTAAATTTGCAGCAAAAAACAAAGGAGGTAGAGTCTGAGGAGGTTTGATTACCGGGTTGTTGTTGTTGTTGACTCGGCCGAGTTACGGACATCGATCGGAGCTGGACTTGGGAGATTTTGCCTCTCTCTGGCGCCAAACTGATGACGAGTCCAACTCGGAAAATTTAAGCCTATAGAGAGCGGAGAATGAGTCTGTGCCTGTGAACCCATTGATCATCATGAAAAATTTATTACATTACGTGTTTATAGTTTTTACCTGTCATTCCGTCGGTTCGAATCGGTTATAGGTATTATCAAAATACAAACTTCAAAATTAAAGTTTTCGGTTTCAAAATTGAGCTGCCAATTACCGACCAAAATTTTCGGTTTTTAATCATAACTACCAAATTCAGTATTTCGATTTTCGGTATTACCAACTTTAGAACAACTAAGTCTTTGTAATTAAAATTAGAACTAACAAAACTAGATTCTTCAATTTTATAGTCGTAAACTTTGTATTCATCTCTTAATTATAGTTTTCTTTTGTATATATGACATCAAGTTTGAGTCATTTTCAATAAAACTAGGTTATTTAACTATCTTTGACTAAGTTACTTAAAATACATGTACTATTAATGTAGTATATGTAGTTATGTTCATACTATTATGAAATTTTTTATGTTTAGTTCTTAATATACATGCATGTGTATTGAAAATCATAGTATATAAAGTTAATATTTATATAATCGGTAGATTCAGTATTTACCAAAACCAAACCAACTTTTTCGATAATTTTCAATTTCAGATTTATCGATCTCGGTTACCAAAAAATCGATTTACCAAACTTAAAACATCGGTTGATATTCGATCGGTTTGGTAATTACCAAACAAAGTGGCCGCCCTAGTTTTTACTATCAAAATAAAACTATAAACATTGATTGATTAAGAGTACACCGCCACTATATTTGTTTCTCAGAAAACATGTGAATACTTGTCTCAAACCTTAAAACTCCAAAGTGAAAATGTTTTCTTTATCAAGCTATGGTTATTCGTTTAGTCGGAGAGTTGATTCTACCTAAAGATGAAGAGTGACGAGGTTTTGAGCGGCTAACAAGTTTTGGAAGCAAACTTGAGCGCATGTCGTTTCATTGTAATCTTTAGCTCTTTACAACTTGAGTGCTGAAGGGAAAAGATAAAGAGCAAAAGGGTTTATGAAATTACAAAACTGAGCATACATCAGGAATGCATTATTCTTTTATAGTATAAACAAGAACCTCCAAGAAACAATTCAGGAAAAAAATAAATAAAGGAAGAATCAAAAATAGACAGTGGGTGTCTACCAATGCCTCAATCAGAAGGCCTACACTGACTTGCCAATTTAACTCTTCTACAACTCCCAGTCAATCCGACTATGGCAATTCATCATAAATTAATCCTCGCTGGCACCATTCTTTGGTCTACCCCCATACAGAAAGGCTGCTAAGTAATTTTACTATATGCACATCGACACTGCGAAATAGATACCTGCAACTCTATAACCTCACTCGTGCTAAGATCCCACAGGAGCCATGCCTTTTGATTTGGCTGCAGCAGTTGCAGCAGCGGCCGCGGCGGCTGCTGCTGCTGCTGCTGCAGACTGAGCTGCATTGGGTGGTGATGGAGGCGGCACTGGTTTTGACTGTGACGTTTCTGCAACAACTTGCTGTTGCGGTTGTTGGTTCTGCTGAGAGTTTACGTTAGCAAGCAAGACCTTGATCTGTTTTCCGGTGAGTGTCTCTTGCTCCAATAAGGCATTAGCAAGAGCATGGAGCTCCTTGTGATGTGTGGTAAGTATATTCTTTGCATTGTTGTAAGCCGTTTCCAAGAGGTGCTTCACTTCTTCTTCAATAAGCAGCCTAGTTTCTGTGCTCATGCTCTTCCCATTGTCGTCATAATTGTGAGTGACAAGCCCCACTTCTTTGCTCATACCATACTTTGTCACCATTGCTCTGGCAAGAGCAGTTGCTTGCCGGAGATCATCAGAAGCACCAGAAGTTACTTCACTTTCACCGAAGATGAGCTCTTCTGCAACCCGTCCCCCCATGCAAACATCAAGCCGCGCAAGCATCTGTTTCCGTGAGACACTTGTCTCATCCTTTTCAGGTAACTGGGCAACCATGCCAAGTGCCATACCACGGGGAACTATTGTTGCCTTGTGAACTGGATGAGCACCATCAGTGTGAACAGCCACAAGTGCATGGCCACCCTCATGAAAAGCTGTTAGCTTTCGTGACTCATCAGATATGACAGCTGACTTTCGCTCACTTCCCATCATAATCTTGTCTTTTGCATACTCCAGATCAGCCATACTCACTGCTTTAGCGCCATCCATGGCAGCCTTAAGAGCAGCTACGTTGATCAAGTTGGCCAGATCGGCACCAGAGAACCCAGGAGTTCCTCTAGCAATGATCATCAAATCAACATCATCAGCCTTCATAACCTGTCAAAAGGGCAATTTGATCAGTCTTACTACAATGACTTCTAGTTCTCAGGATTCAGCCATATCAATCTTATAAACATCTTACAACAAAATACAACACACACACACAGAGACAGAGATAAAAAAAAAAAAAAGAGATGTGCATATGCAATGGTATTCCGTCCTCGTGGATCCTAATACACAAATAAAGAAAATTTCTCAAATATCAATTGACTATTGCATTGCAATAGTGATGACAAAGTATCATCAAGAATTCCTCCCCGTTACAGGTTTAAAGCCATTTCTTGGTATGATTGTGGCTTTAAAATTGATGCCACAGACGTAGTGGTGAACGACTAAGATGGCTGCAAATTGAACAATCTTCATCAGGGTACAATACTCGCATCCACCATAGCCGTGACAACCAGAATGCTAAACCCTAAAGCTTAATCCAAACATGGAATAAAGAGGTAATTGCAACAAAAGCTTACCATTCCCTATAAGTACATTAAATTTTTTCATCAGGAGTACAAGATTACCTTAGACATGTGAACTTCCATAATCTGCCTCCGCCCTTCAACATCAGGATTGGGAACAACAATGTGGCGATCAAACCGTCCAGGTCTCACCAATGCCTTGTCCAGTGACTCGGGGAAATTAGTAGCGGCAATAACAATAATTCCTTCATTTTGTTTAAAACCATCAAGTTCAACAAGTAACTGATTCAGAGTCATCTTCATGTACTGCTGATCCTTTGGGTTGCGACTTCCTCCTATAGCATCTATCTCATCAATAAATATAATACACGGTGACCGCTTCTTTGCAGCTGCAAAGAGATCCCTCACCCTTCGAGCTCCAACGCCAACAAACATCTCTTCAAATTCACTGCCACTGCATGAAAAGAAAGGTACCCCTGCTTCTCCGGCAATTGCTCTTGCTAACATTGTCTTTCCAGTGCCTGGTGGGCCAACAAGTAAAACACCCTTTGGTAGCTTGCCACCAAGACGAGTGAAACGCTATTGCAAGGGAAACCAAGGTAAGGAATACTAAAATAAAACTTTGATGTTATAGAAAGATAAAAACAAAGAAAACATGTAGAAAAGGGGAGATAAAAGGCACACAGGATATCAAGATGTACTCAATTAAACCATTCGGATACAGTAGTTTCAAAAGCTCAACCCTTGAAGATAAACTTTCAAAATGATTCAAAAACGCTGTAAGAGAACATCGAAAACATGTAGAGAAGGGGAGATAAAAGGCACACAGGATATCAAGATGTACTCGATTAAACCATTTGGATACAGTAGTTTCAAAAGGTCAACCCTTGAAGATAAACTTTCAAAATGATTCAAAAACGAAACATAGAAAACATGTCGAAAAGGTCAACCCTTGAAGATAAACTTTCAAAATGATTCAAAGACGAAACATAGAAAACATGTAGAAAAGGAGAGATAGAAGGCACACAGCATATCGAGATGTACTCAATTAAACCATTCAGATACAGTAATTTCAAAAGCTCAACCCTTGAAGATAAACTTTCAAAATGATTCAAAAACGTCTTTTCAGAATGCATATTAATCCAATCATAGGAGAACCTAAAGCACTAAGAGATGGTAAGACCTTTGCTTATTCCTCTATCCTCAATGAGTGCTCCTACGCCAGATATCAAAAGAAAGGCTAGTGCAATTGTGCGAACCGTACGCCACAGCTGCTCTTTAAAATGACCTCCTTCTCTAGCCACCATATGAATAGGTGCACTTGCAGTTCCAAGAACACCATCTTTTGTAGACTTCCCAACGTTCCTAAGAACTGAGAAGCCACCCATGCTGTCATCCTCCCTTGCAGAGTTGGATACGCCTAATATATTTGCAAACAAATGTTAGTCACCAGCTCAAATTCATAAGATGGAAAGCAGGTAAAGAACTTCTGAAAATAACTATAAACTTTCAGAAGAAAAGACTATTAGATTATTCCCAAAATATTATAGAACCATTGTCTAGTAAGTTTCAATCATCCCAACTTACTGTAAACCTCCAAAACGTAACAAACAAAGTCACACAAAACATATACAAATAAAACCGCCACTTTGGAAGGAATTATTAAAAGCGAGGTATCACCCTGCTCCATTACCCACCTCTCTGCAATGTCTTCAGTAACTCACTCTCATCCAGCCTGCCAACTTTTACCAGTGCTTTCACATATTCTGAAAGTGCTGAAGAGTTGGAATGCAATGATGGTTGACTTTCAAATAATCTTATCACTTCTTCAGGGTCATTTCGCATGGACAGTTCTTTTAGATAGGCAAGTTCATTAGCTTCATCAACATCACGTCCTCTGCGAGCCAAATTGCGCACATAGCTTGACTGACACCTCTCTTGAGTATTAAAAATTGTATTCCCTGCACAGGTTATAAGAAAATTATTGCTTTGATAAGTGAATATAAATGGAGAATAGTGTCCTGGCTTCCACTTAAAGCCTAGAAAAAAGCACCAAAAGTTAAATTGTTGACAGAAAATAAACCTAAAAATGAAAAGATATTAGTAAGAAATTTGTGAATGTCCTACCTCCAGCACCTCCTGCAACCCTGTTGACCGGAAAATATGTCCTAGAAACAACTTGTTTCAGCTGTCCCAACTCTGATCGATGCCTAGATACCTGTTGTGGAAAAAAAAACACAAAATTTAATAGGGCATAAAGCAACAAAAAGAAAAAGGATTTCTAACATGGTAATCAAACGTTGCCAAAGTGGCTAGTTGAAATCAAAGTCCGATCAGAAAACCACTCAAGCACAGCATCAGCATACTTAAGGCCCTGATTAGAAGTTGTTCAATAAAAAGAAGCATTTGGACAAGTGTGCGTCTCTTTTCAGCCAAATTACAGCCTTACCAAAGTGAATAAATTGATTTGAAGAGTATGAAAGGTAACAAAAACAAACACATTCCATTACTTTCCTCCTCTATCATATGTATCTAATCACAAGGAAATGATTTCATTTCTTTTCTGTTAAAATCCAAAAGGAGCACACCACAAAAATCTCATATCACAGGGTCATCTGTAACCGAAAGCCTCATTCTTTACACCCCAACAAGAGGAGATTTAAACCTCGCAATCTAACCAAGCACACACACCTCCCATTCAGCATGAAGATTCAGCCTTCCTATCACCTAAAAGCACTGGCACACAGTGCAACAGCTGAGAAATTGAACAGTAAGCAAAAGGGATTGGAGTTTTCACAAAACACCCAATTTCTTAATGAGCTCCCCCAATGCAAACATGGACCAAAAACCATATTCATCACCATATCCTTAATCACACACTAACTCCAACCTAAATAGACCCCTATACCGCAACACCTTGATTATACAGAAGAAGGGTAATGAAATTAACATACCAATTAAACTGATAAAACATATTAAGATCAATCTAAGAACTAGGGTTTTCGAGATCAACTTAAAAGACTCAAACTTTGGGCGCTAAATAGGAAGATAGGATCCGAAGATTGCATAAAAATCTGAAATTGATAGAAACCCAGCTCGAAATTTAACCGACCTGAGTCAGCAGGCGTCTCAGGGCCATATCCCTTCTGCTTTAAGACCTGAAACCTCTTGATTTGAAGGTCCTCTGTTTTCTGAAAGCTATCTGTATCTGAAAACTTTTGGATGTGTGAGAAACGGTGGCGTTTTGATTGGGGGAGAAAGTAGGGAATGGAATGAGGGAAGGAAACAATGGAGAGGAGAAGAGAGATACTAGGGTCTTAACAACATCAACTTCATGGTGGAACAGAAAAGAGGCTTAAGGTTCTAGTTTGCGCACGCTTTTCTGATTTGTTTCACGTGTCTTGTTTACCATTATCGTCCTATGAGAAATGGCTGAACTGCCCCTGTAGGGGTGGATATTTTTGCCTTGGCTTCTTTTGGTAATTCTCAAAGATGAGGGTAGTTTGGACTTCTTATCCGGGTTGTTTCTAGTAAGGAGTGGATGGATTAACCGGAGTTTAGTCGGTTTATTTGTAGTAGCCTAGTAGGGGTTTTATTTTATAATTTTCTTTTCATCGAAAAAAAAAAGTAACATTAATGATTTACAAATTTCACTTTACATTTTCATAAACTTGGAACAACAATTGCAACCAGAAGAAGAAGATAGAAATCTATTAGTAATTCATCAGCCTAAAATATTTGCTGAAATCGATACATTTACATGTTACAAATGTATAACTAAAATATGTTTTGTTTGATTGAATACTTTTTTTTTCTATATATTTTTATTTGATTAAATTTAGCCAAATCAAGGTTAGAATATAAAAATTTAGCTCCAAGGGTTGAAGATGTGCCTTCTTTTGGACCGACTAACAGACAACATATTAACAAAGACATGTTCTGATGTGTTTTGGCAAGAAAAAAGAAATGCCCCAATTTGGTACCTTTTGCAAGTGAGGTTTTCAAGCCATGTATAAGGCAATATGGGTTTTTATGGCATGTCCGAGGGCCGAGGCACAAAGTTGAAATGAACTTCTTTTTTAAGGTGCAAGGCCCAACAACAAGAAGGTGGGCTGAACTTCCGCTAGATCTCCTTGAGCTCTAACCCTAATAATGAGCTCTTGGAATATGGCACAAGTAACTTCAAGGAAGGACACTATCCAAGTATCCATTAACAGAGAACCTAGCTTGCCTAAATTTCAAGGATGTGATGAACTGGTCAAAGTATCAGCAACTGCCGTGTTGCTCTTTCTGTAGAAATGCCTTACCTGCGCATCTTCAAAATTTCAATTTTCAAATACGACGTGCTTGCACTTGTTTAACACCCTCGATCACCAATATTCTTACCAGTACTAACTCGAATGTATGAATGAATACCAGCACCAGCAGGAGGCAGAATTTTGAAATTCTAAAAGCAAGGAGTATTTGCCGGAAACTAAACTAAAGAAGTGTAAAAGGAGAGGCATGGATGTGTTCAGTCAGAGCTAGCTAGGCTAGGCTGCTTTTCTTTTCCAGAGCTAGCTAGGCAGGGTTACTGCAAGTACTGGAATATAATTTCATGTTTCATCATCTTTCTCGGGATTGAAATTACACAAAGCTAGCTTTAGCTCAGCTAACAGAGATCACAATGGCATCTTCTTTACTCTGCCCACTCACACAATTCAAATCATAAATATATAGACAAAGCAGCATGCATATTCGATCATACTCCAAAAGAAAAAAACAAGGACTCTTCATATGATATGTCCACATCCATGCACAGTATTACTGTACTTCCACGAATCTTTGTCAGCGGCTAACTTAGCTTTATTTGAGAAAGTAGTTCAGAGACTTTGCACATTTAATTACCCCGTAACAGTCAACACATACTTTTGACTATTGTATAATTCTTAGTAAATAATTTCTCGTTGAGTACTTATATTGATATTGATATAATTTATCGTTGAGTACTCTTCGAAAAGGACTTTTGTTGGTTTTGATAATTTCTTGACCTACATCTTTTCGACTGTGCTTACTCTATGCATGGCCATGAATTGAATTCACGTGAATTCACGAAAACACTTGTTGGTGGTGGAACACTGGCTATTGTTTGTCCATCGTTCATTTGTTTGTCTTCCACGTACGTTGTATTTTCTTGAATAATAGTATTCTTTCATGTCAAAATATTGGCCTTTTATCATAACAGTCTTGACAACTAACAGTGCCTAAAACACATTAAGCTCCACATGATGCGCCAAGTTGCCACCAACGCGGTTTCAGAAGAAAAAGCATTAATTGTTAAAGTTATTAGTCGGATAATATATATGCTGCTTATTAAATGCTTTAGCCATCCATGAAATTCGAGATGGTTTTTGAGTTGGGTATTTTAAGTCACACAAAGGCAGCCTAATCACTAGATTTTAAGTACTACCAGTAAAAATCTAACTGGAGGAGTTTGGATGTTATATCTAAGACGCATTTTCTATTTCGGACCAAAACATAAGAGACAATAAATTACAAATTAACTGAGCAATCCAAAAAAAAAAAAACTGCAACAAAAGATGTTTACATATAAAAAAGACGAAAATTAAGAAAGTGAGGAGTGCATAATTAGAGCACTATTCAAAATAGAAGTCTATTAACCACATTGATGAATACTCCTTAAGACAATAAGCTAGATTGTAATTGCTCTTTCCCTCTCTCTCAAGGAAATGATGGATTCTATTCCTATATATCTAACTTCGATCAGTGTGCTGCTAGCTGATCAATTACCTTGCCAAGAAGTCTGGTTCTGATGATTATGCTGCTGTCCATTGTAATTAGCTGAAGAAGTAGAATTCACCACATGCTGGTCGAGTCCATGAGCAGCAGCCATGTTGAAAAAGTCTTGATCATCTTGAGAAGAAAATGCTCTCAGACCCAAGAAATCTCTTGTCATTCCCTCATTCATCCCGCCACCGCCGCTGCTGCCACCTCCTCCTCCTCCATCAGTAGTACTACTAGTCCTCCGAAGCTGAGATTCCCCGGTGATTAGTTTCTTCTGAGGGGAAGGGTTAACATTTTGAGCGAAACTACCCATCACCATCGATCCATTGAAGCCCTGATGATGATGATCTCCAAAGGATGACGAGGATGAAAGCTGGTCAAACCCGCCACGAGCCGCTGAAGAAGATTGCTGCAGATGAGAAGTCATCATCATCATATCATGCAAAAGAGAGTTATTAGAAGCTGCCGCTGCTCCACCAGAGTTGGCACCAGCCTGCTCCATGAAAGAGCCAAACGCTGTCGTTTCCGGCATCATGTGGGAAGCTTGGTGTTGTTGGTCATGGGGCTTGAGAAACATCGAGGAAGGCTTGCTAATGCCTTACCTGCGCATCTTCAAAATTTCAATTTTCAAATACGACGTGCTTGCACTTGTTTAACACCCTCGATCACCAATATTCTTACCAGTACTAACTCGAATGTATGAATGAATACCAGCACCAGCAGGAGGCAGAATTTTGAAATTCTAAAAGCAAGGAGTATTTGCCGGAAACTAAACTAAAGAAGTGTAAAAGGAGAGGCATGGATGTGTTCAGTCAGAGCTAGCTAGGCTAGGCTGCTTTTCTTTTCCAGAGCTAGCTAGGCAGGGTTACTGCAAGTACTGGAATATAATTTCATGTTTCATCATCTTTCTCGGGATTGAAATTACACAAAGCTAGCTTTAGCTCAGCTAACAGAGATCACAATGGCATCTTCTTTACTCTGCCCACTCACACAATTCAAATCATAAATATATAGACAAAGCAGCATGCATATTCGATCATACTCCAAAAGAAAAAAACAAGGACTCTTCATATGATATGTCCACATCCATGCACAGTATTACTGTACTTCCACGAATCTTTGTCAGCGGCTAACTTAGCTTTATTTGAGAAAGTAGTTCAGAGACTTTGCACATTTAATTACCCCGTAACAGTCAACACATACTTTTGACTATTGTATAATTCTTAGTAAATAATTTCTCGTTGAGTACTTATATTGATATTGATATAATTTATCGTTGAGTACTCTTCGAAAAGGACTTTTGTTGGTTTTGATAATTTCTTGACCTACATCTTTTCGACTGTGCTTACTCTATGCATGGCCATGAATTGAATTCACGTGAATTCACGAAAACACTTGTTGGTGGTGGAACACTGGCTATTGTTTGTCCATCGTTCATTTGTTTGTCTTCCACGTACGTTGTATTTTCTTGAATAATAGTATTCTTTCATGTCAAAATATTGGCCTTTTATCATAACAGTCTTGACAACTAACAGTGCCTAAAACACATTAAGCTCCACATGATGCGCCAAGTTGCCACCAACGCGGTTTCAGAAGAAAAAGCATTAATTGTTAAAGTTATTAGTCGGATAATATATATGCTGCTTATTAAATGCTTTAGCCATCCATGAAATTCGAGATGGTTTTTGAGTTGGGTATTTTAAGTCACACAAAGGCAGCCTAATCACTAGATTTTAAGTACTACCAGTAAAAATCTAACTGGAGGAGTTTGGATGTTATATCTTCCTTAAGACAATAAGCTAGATTGTAATTGCTCTTTCCCTCTCTCTCAAGGAAATGATGGATTCTATTCCTATATATCTAACTTCGATCAGTGTGCTGCTAGCTGATCAATTACCTTGCCAAGAAGTCTGGTTCTGATGATTATGCTGCTGTCCATTGTAATTAGCTGAAGAAGTAGAATTCACCACATGCTGGTCGAGTCCATGAGCAGCAGCCATGTTGAAAAAGTCTTGATCATCTTGAGAAGAAAATGCTCTCAGACCCAAGAAATCTCTTGTCATTCCCTCATTCATCCCGCCACCGCCGCTGCTGCCACCTCCTCCTCCTCCATCAGTAGTACTACTAGTCCTCCGAAGCTGAGATTCCCCGGTGATTAGTTTCTTCTGAGGGGAAGGGTTAACATTTTGAGCGAAACTACCCATCACCATCGATCCATTGAAGCCCTGATGATGATGATCTCCAAAGGATGACGAGGATGAAAGCTGGTCAAACCCGCCACGAGCCGCTGAAGAAGATTGCTGCAGATGAGAAGTCATCATCATCATATCATGCAAAAGAGAGTTATTAGAAGCTGCCGCTGCTCCACCAGAGTTGGCACCAGCCTGCTCCATGAAAGAGCCAAACGCTGTCGTTTCCGGCATCATGTGGGAAGCTTGGTGTTGTTGGTCATGGGGCTTGAGAAACATCGAGGAAGGCTTGCTTACAGTGGCGCCCATTTCTGACGCCTTTTGAAGCAAAGCAGTGGCTGACATGTGAGCAGAAGCTGAGGGCTGGAAATCAGATGAGCTAGGGTTAGGGTTTTGGTGCAGAAAAGACTGCTGGTGGTCGAATGAAGAGGTGGAGAACAATGGTGACGATGAGGATAGGTTTATATTGCTAGAGAGGTGATGAGATGGACCAGCTGAGGCGGTTGCTTCGCCCCCCATCCACGGCGGAAGCTGTAGCTGAAGATCTTGTACTTCTCTCTTCACGTGATGATGGGATAGGTGATGAGGTTGGAAGCCACCGTGGAGTTGGGGCAGTGATGAGGAGAGAAGTGGGTTTATGGCTCTAGCTGCGTTGCTGTTCTCTTGTGCCAAAGCGTCACAGAAAGCTCTGTGAGTGATGAAACTGTCCCTCCTGTAAAAAATTACCAGTAAGATATAATCAAAACAAACACAAAAGAACAAAACAAGCAAACCATCAAACAGAAAACGTATATAAATTAACATTATAGAATCTCTCTCTCTCTCTCTCTCTCTCTCTCTCTCTGATCACGTACCTTTTTGTATTTTCGTTCTTTTTGTTTTTAAAGAACAACAGATGTGTAACCCATTAAAGCCTGCTTCTTACACTAGGCACTTTACAACTCAAAAGCTTTGACTCCGTCACCTCTCCTTCTCATTTCATTTCATAAGGGTAATGACTATAGTGAAGAATATGGAAAAATATTCCCAAAATTGTGTACAACTTATAGATGATTAATTTTTGAATGAAAATCCCAAATATAAATTATAGACATGGTAATTGACTCTCCAGGAACTTTTCTTTGCAGTTAGAAGTCTAGAACACTCTCGTAAAGCTTTTGCATCATTCCAGACGAGAGCAAACCGTCACAATGCTACAATTATTTGCATCATTGTATAAAACGCGCTAAGCTCTCTGACAGTTTTTATCACATAGATATCTTATAAAAAAAATTATTAATTAAGTTGGTTCTTCAAATTCATGTGGTTCCATTCCAATCCTTTTCAACAGGTTTGCCTTAATTATATAATTAATTGGGAGTGTTACCTAGAGAAAAGGGTTCCACAGTCACATCGATACTCTCTTGTGCCACAGATCTTAGAATGAGCTTTCCAATCCGATTGAACCGCATATCGCTTCGAGCACTTCTCACATTTCCACTTCTTCTCACCATGCTTTCTGGAAAAGTGCTTCTTGATCCCTGTGAGGTCTCCAAGAGCCCTCGAGGGGTCATGGTGGACACATGTCGGTTCCGGGCACAGATACACCTTCTTCCTCACCTCCTTGTTTGTCCTTTGCTTTAGCTTCCATGGCAGATTGTGGCCTCTCCGGTGAAGCTGAAGGTTCTGCTCTCTCTGAAACCCTTTGTTGCAGACCTCGCAAACGAATCGGTTCGTTGCCATGAGAGATTTGGGGGACAAGGCTATCACTTCAGCGTCTGGGTCTGTTACATATATAATCCAAAATAATTAACGTAACGAAACTAAAGCTGATTGAGCTAAGTAACAAAAGTTGGACCAATAAAGATGAGACCGACCTGGGTTGCCTGGAAGATTTCTCTTTTTCTTTTGCGGTGGTTGTTGCTGTTGTGTTGAAGATGATGAATCATTTCTGATACTCGAATTGGCAGAAGCGCTTAAATCTCCAGATGCACAAGTCAGATTGGACATGTTCTCATCCACTGCAAAACCTTTCATCATAATTAATTGATTTTCACCTACATTAAATTTGAACAACTAAGCACTTCAATTCTGTGTATTAATAATAGTATGCATGAGATTCATAAACATACCAACAAATTGATTAGCAACTTTCACATCTAGCTAGCTAGCTGTATGCCATAGAAGATTAGAAGTTAGATCTCAGTTGCCAAACCCTAATTCAAATTCACATAAATCTATCAAGGCTTCTTTTTTTTAATTGCTTTTCAGTACTAACCTTTTTGATGATGATGAAACTCATCAAGAGAATCAAACAGGAAAAACATGCAAAAAATGAAAAACCAAAGGAAAAGGAGCATAGAATTTTAAAAGAAAAATAGCACAAACCTTGCTGGTAACTAGTGGGTTGCATTCAAGATGGGAATTTAGGTAAATCAATTAACCTTGAATCATATGAGACTGGATTCTCATATCAAAGAAGATGAAGATGGTGTGCTTTGCATGAGAGAGAGAGAGGGGTAGAAAGAGGAGAGAGAGAGAAAGAAAGAGAGAGATGTGGATGAGGACTGAAGAGGAGATTCCCTTGGAGGTGTCGACCCATCCATCCAGCACCACAGCTAGCTAAGCTAAGCTAAGCTAACCAACAGCCTTGCTTGTTCTGACGTGCACTTTCTGTCTTTTCCTTTGGTCTCTTCCCAGTCTCTCCTTCCTCATTTTACTTGTTTATTATTATATTTGTATTCACACCAATTTTGAATTTCCTCCTAACTATTTTGTTTTAATAATCACTTTCTTAAGCTCTTTGATAACACACCAATCACTAACTTTCCCTTGCCATTAAACGAGAAAATTAATGAGTAGTACAAAAGTAAAGCAAAACCGGCCAAGTGAAAAAGTGTGCAAGCTTTCATACACAGTAACAGAGAGAGAGGTAGAGAGATCGATAATGAGAAGTTGATTAAGGCCTTTTTAACATGATGGGTAAAAGAGAGAAAAAGCTATATAGCAAAACCTCTCTCCTCTATCTGTGCATCCATGTACAAGCATGAATGAATGATTGGATGATTCAGTTGTGTATTGATTGAAAAACATATATATACATATATTCTAGCAGACATGCTTATGGAAAAACACTCCTCCTCATTCTTAGCCCATATGTTTTACTTGTTTGCGAACGTACTGATCGATGTTTGTTCCTTAACCTACTCATTAAAATGGCTAGTTTTCTGACATATGTCTTGGCCTTTGAAATGAATGTACATATAGCTAGGCAACACATATTGAAGTAGCTAGGTCGGTCCCCAGTGCTTCACAGGCCATCGATATTCGTTGTTTTATTTTACTGTGTGTTTGCTAGCTAGTGAGACTGTGAGAGAGAGAAGAGAAACCTCCTCTCTCTCTCTCTCTCTCTCTCTCTCTCTCTCTCTCTCTCTCTCTCTCTCTATGATAATCAAGCACTCGTGATTTAGCAGTGAAACTGGTTATTTATAGTACGTATCTTGACGATTGAGGTTAACAGTAGCAAACAAGGGCGACAGTAAGGAATTATATATATTAGCAGCTTAATTAATTACCTCAGTGTAAAAAAATAGCTAATAACTAATTAGCTAGATGCCAGAATATTAGTAATAATTAAGAACAGATATTTAAATAAATATATAGAAGGGTGAAAACTCAGGTCAAGGGGTAACATCCAAATATTTTGATAAAACTTATGATCATATATTCATATGATGTGTATCAGTTAAATTATTAACTGTCACTTCTTGGTTGGCTAAAATTCAAAGAAGGGGGTCTGAGTTCAAGATTCAGATTCACTGGATGCATGATGTACGTTCTTGTTTCAGTTTTGCTGTGCTGGTTTCTGAGACAATCATGTTGTGTCTGGCTAGCTGTTATTCAAACCGACACAACAAAAAAAAAAAAAAATTGGATTTGATTTTCGCGTATATATGGACTAAGCTACCGTTCGTTTCCTTTTGGGCACTCTCTGTCTCCCAAAAGCCCTCCTTTTCTGGTTGGGTAAATTCCCAATCTGGTATACAACAGAAAAGACGAATATTGAGTTGGGCCTATTTGTGGGCTTAGGATGGGTCTAATACACGATGGGTTGGTAGCAAAATCACCTGATCAAGAAGATGCACAACATTTTAACACGTCCTTAACAATGTTCTTTCTCTTTTACGTTTTTCTTGGTGAACTCCTACAACATCTTTTTCTTTTTCTTTTCTTTTACAAGCCATTATGAAAAGGTCCTTTAGAGATTCCATTTAAGGGTCACGTTATAAGCCAGGTGAGCGAATGTTTTTTCTATTTTGTTTTCTTAACTTAAACGCCACACAAACTTACTTACCTCATTCAATTAATCACGTAAAATGACTCAATACTAACCCAACTCGTTTATAATCTCATCATACTCAAACTATCATGTTCATCATGTTTATGTGACTCATTTAATTTATCTTAAGGGAAATGAAATTTACACTTCTCATTTCAGACTAAAACTCTATTTCTAAAATCGATATATTAATCTCAAGAGGCATTTGAACATGTACAGTCTTTGAAGTCCCAATAGTAGTTTACAATCTCACGAACGTTCACCAAACGTTGAACATTTCTTCCCCAAAAGGTCTCAACCCAATCTCAAAACCCCAAGATAGCGGCCACACACTTGGTTCTGCTGGGCCACCTCCCATACATTTTCTATTTGCTGGGTTTGACCTCTCTTCTAAATACGGTTTTCCTTCTCTGTTTCCTACTCTGCTCTTTAGTCTTTATGGGCTAAAGGCGCCACAAACACAAAAGTATAAAAGCAAAAACAAACCTGGCACAGCATCATCGGGAATAGTAAACGCCCGAAGATTAGCCAAACCCAAACCTCGTTTAGTTTGGTGTTTACGTTCTAAAGTTTGCAACTTTGAGAAGACAGAGTCCCCCGAAGCAAATAATGTTAAACCTTGCGGGGACTCGGGAACAAATAAAGATGAAGATTGCAGTAGAACTAATTTGACCAAAACAGACGTGTCAAAACAACGTGCGTACTTATCCATCAATCCAGGGGGGTGCCTCTGATCTTAGCCGTCCTCTATAAAACTCAGGTATCGGGAAGTGAAGCGCATATTTCGTTTTCTCAATGCAAAAAAGCACACATCAAAGCTTGTAAATTTTGTATGAGAATAAGCTAAAAAACAATGAAGCTTGGCGTTTGGGATTTGGGTAATTGCCACTATGCACATCAGGGTTGTTGTTAGCCCCATTCAATCTCCCATTTTCCATTTTCCACAGAGATAAAGAAAAAGCGGGAGGGACAAGAAATCTCTGATCTTAGCCGTCCTCTATAAAACTCAGGTATCGGGAAGTGAAGCGCATATTTCGTTTTCTCAATGCAAAAAAGCACACATCTTTATACACAAAGCTTGTCAATTTTGTATGAGAATAAGCTAAAAAACAATGAAGCTTGGCGTTTGGGATTTGGGTAATTGCCACTATGCATATCAGGGTTGTTGTTAGCCCCATTCAATCTCCCATTTTCCATTTTCCACAGAGATAAAGAAAAAGCGGGAGGGACAAGAAATGAGGGAAGATGATGGTGGCCCAGAAAATTCAGGGTCGAAGCAATCAGGGCCGTACGACTGGCTGACCAACTTCCACCGTGATCTGATGGCCGGGGCGGTGATGGGTGGGGTGGTGCACACGATTGTGGCTCCGATAGAGAGAGCCAAGCTGTTGCTGCAGACCCAAGAGAGCAATATGGCCATTCTTGGGGGAGGAAGGACCAAATTCAAGGGCATGTTGGATTGTATAGCCCGTACGGTTAGAGAAGAAGGCATCTTGTCTTTGTGGAGAGGCAATGGCAGCAGTGTTCTTCGTTATTACCCTTCTGTAGCTCTCAATTTTTCCCTCAAGGTAATTTTTTTTTATTTCTGGTCAAGATTGCTAATTTCGTATGTGTTTCAATTGGTTTAGGATTAATTGTGATGGGTTTGTTATTTGGGGAGATTGCTTGGTTTTGGATGCAATGGACTAATTGAGAACCTTTGATTGCATTGAGGGAATATTAAAGATCAGTGTGTTTGTTTGAACATTCTGGTCAAGATTGCTAATTTCTTATGTGTTTCAATTGGTTTAGGATTAGTTGTGATGGGTTTGTTATTTGGGGAGATTTCTTGGTTTTGGATGCAATGGACTAATTGAGAACCTTTGATTGCATTGAGGGAATATTAAAGATCAGTGTGTTTGTTTGAACATGGAGAAAGTGTATATGAATGCATGCTTGTATTTCCTATTTACTTGAATGTTTTACGAGAAAGGAGTCCTTAGGGAGCAACATTGTCTTATTGGTATCTCATGATGATCTGTAATGTCGCTGGTTCCTGCATTACAAAACTTGGGTCAGATTGTGTGTTGCTTCCAGCAAAGTAGATTTAACTGAGGGAGTTTGTTGGTAGATAGATTTTGAATGTGAAATTGCTAGCTAGAACTTGTCTGGAGGAGTGGCTCTTTTAGTCCAAAGATCTGCATCCTTTCGGATGAATTCCCCTCTATCTAGTCTGCTAGCTATGAGGGAGAGAAAGGAGCTGATATAAATTGGTTCATGGTCTGTTAAACATTTGTCCCTGATATCCAATCCACTATTACTGAGGGCTTTTTATCGGCAATTGTTATAAAAGATTTTTGAGGTATGTGGTCGAGTTTGAGCACATTGTAGATAAGGGGTTTGGTTCACCATGCATGGATGCTCCGTTTGTAAGGGGATTTTTGAAAGCAAGAGCGTGAGGTTGCAATCATATTCTGGTTTTCTACTCCTGCCTGGTTCATAGGACAATGTTAGGCATGGTTTAAGTCTGTCTAGGAACAGCACTGGGTTGCAATGTTTGAGAGTGATAATGGTGAGACTTTTGAGATATCAAGCATGATGCAGGACAGCACAAGGTGGGTTATTGCCTTTAAATGTGCTGAGCCTTAGATGGTAGGAACTTTAGTAATGGAAGGAGGTGTTTACAGAGGAGAAAAAGATTGTGTTTAAGTTTTGGAGAGATTAGAGTGGTTTGAAATAATAGGGAGGCGAAGAGAGACTTAGGAAGGAGATCTCAAGGCACTACGACTTTTGGAAATGGTGAAATCTATTTGTCAAAGTATTGAGGTCATGTCATTCAACCATAAAATTAGTTGTTCATAAGATTCTCATAAAAATTACAAGTAATAACCAAGATTTAAACTGTGGCATTGTCTTAGATGCAGTAAGTAAAGAAGATAGCAAAGAAATTCTCCGCTTAAGAGAGGTTTTTCAAGTCTAGTCGATGTGACTACTTCATTAGGGTGGGAGGATGCCCTTCCCTTGATAAGCCTGAAAAGAAGATATTAGAAAAGGCTAAGGTAATTATGTGTTAGCTCTAGGAGATTGAGATGGATCCTTTAACCTGTGTCTCAAATTGCATATTGCCTGTCCTTGATAGTGTTAGTGTTATTTGTGAAGCTATGATGGCAGAAGTTAGTTCCTATTAGAAGAATAGCAGAAATCCATTAGTTCCTATACTTGACTGTGAGATTAAAGTAAGTAAGGCATTAGAAGAATAGAAGAAATCCATTAGTTCCTAAACAGTATTGACTGTGACATTAGTTCCTATACTTGTTAACAATGTGAGATTAGTTCCTATCCATTAGTTCCATTAGTTCCTAAACAGTATTGACTGTTTAGAAGAAATCCATTAGTTCCATTAGAAGAAATCCATTAGTTCCTAAACAGTATTGACTGTGACATTAGTTCCTATACTTGTTAACAATGTGACATTAGTTCCTATCCATTAGTTCCATTAGTTCCTAAACAGTATTGACTGTGAGATTAAACAGAAGTAAGGCATTAGAAGAATAGCAGAAATCCATTAATTCCTATACTTGTTAACAATGTGTATATATTAAATATACATTCTAAGTTTATTATCATGATATGAAGCAAATTACAAGTATAAATCTACAGCAAAAACCTTGATAACATTCTGTCTTTGGCGCATTGATGTTGATAGTGAAGGAGTCTACCATTCTAGTTATTGTTTGCTATTATGGTTGATGAAGGTGTTAATAGTACATGATGATTTCAAAGTGTTCAAATCTTCATATCGTGTAGTGCATGGTCCTTACTAATTTTTTCTTTTACAGGATCTTTATAGAAACATGTTAAGGAGCGGAAGCTTAGATGGTCATTTTTTGTCTGGTGCACCTGCCAATTTCATTGCTGGGGCTGCTGCTGGTTGTACAACATTGATTATAATATACCCCCTTGATATTGCACATACCCGCCTTGCTGCTGACATTGGAAGAAATGAAGCCCGTCAATTTCGAGGGATCTACCATTTCCTGGTTACCATTCGCCAGAAGGATGGGACTCGAGGCATTTACAGAGGTCTTCCGGCCTCGCTACAGGGGATGGTCGTTCACCGAGGACTTTATTTTGGAGGCTTTGATACAATGAAAGAGATCTTATCAGAAAATTCGAAGAAACATGAGCTGGAGTTGCCAATGTGGAAACGTTGGGTAGTGGCTCAGGCAGTCACGACCTCTGCTGGATTGCTGTCATATCCACTGGATACAGTTCGGAGGAGGATGATGATGCAGTCTGGCTTGGAACAGCAGATGTACAGCGGTACTCTGGACTGCTGGAAGAAGATTTATAGGAAAGAAGGGGTAGTTTCATTTTATCGTGGTGCAGTTTCTAACATGGTTAGGAGTACTGGCGCAGCTGCAATCTTGGTTTTATACGATGAGGTCAAGAAGTTGATGCATTGGGGCAGATTATAACACGAATATCGTTGTGATCTCTTCCCTGTGGCTTCAGCCAGCTTAAGAGAAGGATTAGAGTAGTGGATACTAGAATGAAGCAATGGGATTTACAGCAGGAAAGTCTTGTAAAAAGCAGATGAGTTTCGATGGTGTAGTTTCGTAACATGCTGTGGGTGACATTCTTTTTGCCGCTTTGCTTTTCGAGGCTCTGGCAATATTTACTCACTGATTTTTACGTCATGAAATTAAAATTTGACTTGGAAACCGTCATTGGTAATTTAATTTTTATGGAACCGTTTGTTTTTTCTTAGTTGGGAAGGAACAACGGGGATGAGCTCTTTAACAAACAAGAGGATGTGATTATTTTATTATCAGATTATAAATAAACTAGCTTTAGGCCCTGAGTTAGGGGGTGAAATTGTATTAGTTTTCTTAGTCCAGGTCTGAAAAGAAATCATAGAATTGAGTTGATTCAGTGATGAAAATTTTGTTTTCTTTATGAAAAAAATAAAATAATTTCTTTCATTAATCTAAAATATTACAATTGAAGAAACGAGTCAAATGATAATATAAATTTCAACTAAGAGATCGAACAAGATGTACTGTTAACCGGCAATTTACAGCTACCGCGAGCCAAGTGTGTACGTGTCAACTGTCGTTTTAATGGACGAAAATAACCCATTAAAATAATTTCTTTCATTAATCTAAAATATTACAACTGAAGAAACGAGTCAAATGATAATATAAATTTCAACTAAGAGATCGAACAAGATATACTGTTAACCGGCAATTTACAGCTACCGCGAGCCAAGTGTGTACGTGTCAACTGTCGTTTTAATGGACGAAAATAACCCATCCAAAACACACAAACTACAAAATATCCTAGTTGGTAGGTAATTTCAGTTGCTTAGCCAGCCACATCTAGTCTTTTGGCCCATGTTTTCTGTTATGGCCCATTGCTGCGGTCACCGATCACTAAAACTATCTGGGGAAGGTTACGACTGGAGTTGAATGAAGCCTAATGAGGTGGGGCTACAGCAGATTGATATCATTCGACTTTTGGCATAAATTCTATGTTACAATTTCAACAAACCCTTGTGCCTTTGCTGAAATCGGACATCAACTTCATTTATTATTTGGCAAAGTAAAATGGTTAGTTGTTTTTGTATGAAAATTATTCTATGCACCAATAGACATAACACTTATAAGATGATCTCAACTCTTATAACTAGTTGTTTTTGTATTAAAATCAATATCTCCCTTCGAATACATTTAGCTATTCTTAATTTCTAATTACAACTCATTGATTATGGTGTAATTTCAAGATTCCCAAAAACAACTAATTCTTTCGTATATCCCAAAATATAAAATTTAATATAATATATAGAGAAAAAATGTAAATATAAAAAAATATATATATATTAGGTATATAAGACACCTCTCCTCTTCTCCTATTTCTCATGTTTTACTTTTCTTTTCTTTTTTGAATGAAAAACGAAATGATCTTTTTGCATACAAATAGTGGATGTAAAATGACTTGTAACAAAAATTGATAATTGTGATCAAATAAGAACATGAAGAATGGGAGCCCGTCCTACAAAGAAGCACAAGCATGACTTCACTACTCCATTAGAAAAGAACAAGAGGTTATAAAACTAATTAAGAGGCTTAGAGCCATAGAAAACTGCTAGTAAAGTACTTAAAAGAAACTTTTGCCCACTTTAGACTAATACAAAGTGTAATCTAAAACCCTACCATTAAGGAACTATCACTATGGCTTTACCCAATAACTCCTTTTTTTTCCCTTAAAATAAAAACACAAAATTAATTTATTTTAATAAATAAGTTAAATACCATGGTGGCCTACTATTATAATTTTCATTACAGCGGAATCACTCCGGGAGATTCTTCTGACGTTGGACTTTTGTAAAGATTCTAGCTTCGTTGGGTCCCGATGGGAGCTAATCAGACCCAGTGCATGGGTGCCACGTATCACAGGCTTAATAAAGAGCAATTAAAGGTGGACACGCAGCCTTTGATGGTGGTGGATTTGTGGTGGTGGATGGCGTTCTCCTCGGTCCTCACTAAGTTAGCTGTCTTTTCCAAAGACAAAGGAAATTTTGGGGTCCCCATGATCGATGGGATTGGGATGTGGAGTTGAGCTTTAACCCCCTTTGATTATCAATTTAACACCTTTCACATCCCATCATTCTTTCCTTAATTGGAAAACGATCTGTGTAGGGGTTCTCTTCCTACCACTGGCTATCCATGCAACCAGAGGTCGCTAGCTAGGCTCGAGACGCTCGACTGCACCGTGGGTTTGTGTGCATTGAGAAAAGATGGGCGGACCGGCGGAGGAGAGGGTTGAATTCCTTACGTTTATCGAAAGACAAATCTTAAAGTTAAAATTATTCTGTAGAAATTATTTGAGAGAGTATTTAGTACACTAACGTGAATCAGGATAAAGTAATCTGGGATTCACATCCAAAATCAATTGACAATGGATAAAGTGGTCAAAACCTTTATAAACTCATACACAATGTCTAATTTTTCCCATGTGGGATGTATATATTCTCAACAGCACTAAAATAAATAAATGATTGGATAAAATTAAGTACATAATTTAGTTATTAAAAAAAATTGTCTATAAATATTAGCAGCTGAAATCTGTTAAATTTGTCGGTTCACTTGTATTACCGATGTATAAAATAATTTTTTCATCTTTTAATAGAACAATTTTCATTATGATTGTTATGCCACGTGTATGGTGTGATAGACTAATAGGAACGTAACTAAGGGGTGATTTCAGAATTTCGCTAAATGCCTATGGAGATAGCATGGGTATGAGATATTATTATTTTTTTATATACTTTGTTAGTGAAATGTGGTAAGTTTGACTTATACATTCTTAATTGTAATATTATAAAATTTACTAATTAATAAGTAAATAATATATTTATTAAAGGAGAAATGGATTGTTATTTTATTGTTGGGAATGCATCAAGAGACTTCATACATCAATCACTATACGTGAAAAACATAACACTGGACCGATTATATATTAATTAAAATTATCAATGGAACCGCCGTGTGTTAACATGATTACACACCTTGGTATTAAGTGTAACTAGTCGTTCTTAGATATCATTACGAGGTTTCTCAAGGGCGTGCGTCGGCCACGCATTTGGAGTACCCAAACATAAAAGTGCACTAAACTTTACCATAATTATCCACTTGGAAACAAAAATGGGTTTCAGAAAGCAATAATCTCATACAATATTCGTAGCAAAGTGCATGGTAATTTGGCAATAAAAAAAAAATTCTGGCCCATGCGCTTAGGTAAAGTAATTAGGTATAATTATCGATCATGGTGGCTCTAGACTGTAGTGATGGTGAAATGGGTTGTCGGGTGGTTGAAGGTGCATCCACACCATGCTACACCCCATGTATCACTGTCTCGTGGCATACTGACAATTTTTCTCTGTCTTCTCCTTGAATATTTTACCAGGTGAATCTACCAATCCCCCTTTTTTAATTCAATCCCATAATAACAAAGTCATCTCTCAACTAAACCACACTCCTTGGGATTACCCGGACGACCACGATGTAAAAAATGGAGTTAGAATTAGATTAGATCAGGGTTCGATATTCATAATACTAGTTCCTGGTTTAAACTCGATCTGTTAGACTGAAGTAGTACCAGTCACACTACCATAGAACCTTCAAAGTACTAGTTGCTTTGGAATAAGAGAATATACTACAATTCAACGGCCTCGATTGCTTAATAATTGGTTGTGGGACCTCCAATAATATACTCATCGTTTTAACCATTTATATCAATTTGACCAGAATTTCTTCCCCATTACAGTAACCTCCCGGAACTCGGGTGACGGGTAGCTGCTGGGAAATGTATCCGACGGCCCCGATGGGGTCCAATAATTGCAGAGTGGGACCCGATCCAGGTTTGGAAACTGGATCAGAGTCGTTCGACGTGGGACTAACGTTATTAAATTATGTCCCTTATAGGACAGGCCAAGTAGAATTGAATTCAGGCTACAAGGACAATATCATATCTTCCAGTTTTTACTTTTTACCAAGCAAGATGATGAAGAAGCAGAAGAAGCAAACTAATTCGAGAGAGAGAGAGAGAACAATTAATAATTGACCTAGTATTAAGGTCGGAATTACAAATTATAGACTATAGTTTTTATAGCTAAGGTGAATTTGATGCAGGTGATGAGTGATCTGGATGGTACCTAGAGGGCACCAACTTCGACGAGCTTGGGGACGAGGTGGCCAGTGAGGTGGAGGGCCACCAGGGATTCGAGGCCTCCGACGCAGGTGCCGCCGATGAAGACGGAAGGCGGGATGTTATTCCGGGGCTTGTCGTCGTCGACGGCGGAGGAGGAGGGAGGGGGACAAGGGAGAGCGGCGATCTCGTGGTCGTCCAACTCGATGACGGTAGGGTGGACCCCAATAGTAGCGAGGAGCTTCTTCATGACGTGGCACATGCAGCAGGAAGTTCGGCTGAAGATGATGACGGGGTGCTCGGAGATGAGGCGGCGGATGCGGGTCTCGGCGGACTCGGCGACGTCGATGGAGAGGGAGGAAGGGTTTGGGGTAGGAGGGGAGGTGGATAGGCCGAGGTGGACGACGTCGTTGGAGCAACGACGTAGGCCCTGCATCGCCGGAAAATCCAGAGGGAATTGGAGTGAGGGAGAGAGAGGAGTGTGAGGTTGTGTTGATGTCAACGGCAAGGCAGAGCGGAAGTGGGTGTGGGTGTGAGGGAGTTGGGGGTGAGATTTTATAAATGAAGGAGAGGGCTAGGTGCGCTTGCTTACATCACAATGTACTGTGTTTTCATACTTCCTTTGCGATCGAAGGTTATCGTGACACTTCGATGCCCACGCGCTGCTATTCTGTTCCGTAATGTCACGATCAGATTTACACATACGAAAATATTACAATCTCTCAGCAACTAAGAATAATACAAGATTCAATTGAAACTTCTGAATCTAATAGCGAAACGTTGAGAATTTCTATCTTGTTAAGTTGAACGTGTTTTTCTATATGGGAGAGGAACCTCTCCTAAGATTCTAATCTGTCTATTCTATCTAAGCTTTCAACAACAAAGTAACACGTAGCCAAACTTATATCCAATGGCCTACAATAAATTTAGATTTTTTTTATCTCCATTTTTATATGAGTTTAGATTGCTGCGCTGTTGATTTTGTTTCACTCGCTTTCTCCCCCTCTTATTCTTTGGCGACCCTGATAAAGTAAAAACACGAGCGCATCCTTTCTACACATGTTCGTATATAGATGAGCTTGAATTGAATCAAGAATTACAATGGTCAATCATTGACCGTCACGCAAATTTTTTTTTTTTTAATCAAATGAACAATTCTTCACGAGTGAGACTCACAAAATAAATTGTTTCATTCTCCTGTTGACATTTACATGTCTTGATCCTTTTAACATAATTGATTAATTGGTTAGATATTCTACCATTCCAGAGAGCAATGAATGTATAACCTGAGCATATCGAGATAAAACACAATCAGTGTGATTGTTTTATGTTTTATGGGAAAAATGCACAGTCAGTGTCTGGAGACTCTGAGGACTGTCAAAATGATACCTGAACTTTTAAACGTATCAGTGTGATACCTGGACTTCTATTTTGTTGTCAACGTTATACCGACGTCAAGTTTCAGTCACGGCTCCGTCAATTTTGATCACGTGTGAAGCACGTGAGGCCGAAAATGAGGGCAAAAAAGACTTTTCCACTCCATCAAAATCCTAAATAAATAAATTCAAAATTGAAAATAAAAACAGAATAATTTATTATATTGAAAATGAAAGGTGATTAATTTTTTTTTGCTTTTTCTACTAACCAAGATCAATCCAATATATTCTAAAAAAATAAAAATAAATAAATCTCAATCCGATAAGTATAAACCTAACATTTCTTCATGTTCATCTTCTCAAACCCAGAAAAAAAAAAAACATAAGAAATCTCAATTGTTCATGTTCATTCATTCATTCTTTCGCATAAACGTTTTTGCCTCTTCCGAAAAGGAGAGCCCTTTGTCTCTCTAAAGTCCAAAGCCTTTAACTTTTCACTTCTGGGTATTGAAGCCACGAAGAACACAAGCAGAATTGTTAGGTAGAACGAAGAATCATCATCCTTTACCTTTCTATAAGTTTCACTGATTGTTCACGTATATTGGGTTTTATTTTATTTTTTGAATATTGGTTTATATCTTCACGATGATAATCAGTTCTGGTGTTCATAGCTAGCTGGGCTTTCATATTCATCATCATCACGATCATGATTCTATTCTGGTGTTCATAGCTAGCTCGGCTCTCCGTCCTCCTTCCTCGATCTCAAGTCCCCCTTTGAGTACCATCAAAGTTTACAGAGAACCCAATCCAAATCCAAATCTCAATCCCAATCCCATTTTTATTTCAATTTCGTCCTCCAAAATGAAGGACAAAGTCTTCTCCAAAATGAAGATCTGAAATCGGCGATGGAGTGCCAACCTTTACACAAGAACAGCAACTACCTGAACCCAAATGGAGTTCTGTGACGACTTGAAGGTTGGGAGAAAGATTGACTAGTACATGAAGCTGGCTCCTTTTGAGGGAGATATCAAGTTGAATGTGAAATTGATCGAAATGTATGGGAGGTGTGGGAGTATGAGAGATGCACGCAAGGTGTTTGATAGAATGCCTGAGAGAAATTTGAGTTTGTGGCATTCGATGTTTGTGGCATTCGATGATCAATGAGTATGCTTTGAATGGGAAAATCGGCAAGTAAAGTCAGAGAGTGGTTGATCGAGGGGAGAGGAGGAAGATGAGAGGTGGAGGGGTGAAAAAAGTTTAAAGGTAAATAGATCCTTTTTATTTAAAATATTTAAAATGTTTTTACCAAAAAAAATATATTGAAAATGTCAGTTATATAGGCAAATCAGTCTTTTTACTTCCATTTTATACCTCACGTGTCTCACACGTGGTAAATTTAACGGAGCCATGACGGAAACTTGACGTGGGTACAACATTGACAACAAAATAGAAGTCCAGGTATCACATTGATACGTTTAAAAGTCAAGGTATCATTTTGATAGTTCTCATAGTCTTCAGACACTGACTGTGCATTTTTCTCTTGTTTTATATACATCTAGTTGTTCATTTCTATCTAAGTTTATAAGATAAAAATTAAAATTCTATAAAATATAAATAAAATTCTACATAAGATTATAATATTCTTTCAAGTACTTTTCGGCAGAGCGACGACTGGAAGATAAATTTGAAAGAGCTTATTGATCGATCGATGATTTAGATGTACGTTGTAGATATTTATACAAAATATCTTATTTCTTCTTAGAAACACAAATGAAAGAAGGCAAGATTAAAGTATGCATGACGTGTAGTAAGGGCCATACGTTTCTGGCCTTCCCCCTAGAAGATGATGGTTTAGATTGAGTCGAAGCCTTGAAGTATAGGTTCACTGCTTGACTTGAATGAGGAAAGATAGTACGAGCCTATGAGGAAGCACGAATGAATTATTGGAAGATGGGGAAGTAGATCGACGAGTTCAAGTAGCGCGTGGGAAATCTCGGGTATTACGATACAATGCGGTAGCTCGGAAATACTGGACATTTGCCGGTGGATTTAGCGTGGAACGGTCACATGGGGGGGGGGGGGGGATAGTCATCGTCAGTAAATGAGGGGGACGTCAGATTGACTTAGACGTGGAACGGTAAAGATTGAACCTTGACGTGACCAAAAGCACCCTGTGTAGTAAAAAGAAGGGCCAGATGACGAGGACTATGTGTTTGCTCTGGTCCCACTCCCATGACATAATCATCGGAGCTATATCACACTTTCCTCGTCATGATGACGTTCCCCCTCTCCGACACGTGGCTTTGTCTTTTACTTTCCTTCAGGCATGGAGATTGTGGGCTTCAAAGCAGGCCCCGTTCTCGGCTGTAAGCAGCCCAGCCACTAAGGTACCGCCACGTGTCCCTCAAGTGCTTGTGTGTAATTTGATCCTTGCCTTAGTGGGGGCTGTGGTCCCCACCATCATGGACGCTTTGGGGATGTGAAAGGTGCACCGTCGATGGTGGTGAGACCGGTGTCTGCCATATGATGTGTTGAGGGGATTGCGTCACACGTTAGAATGGCCTACTTTAATTAGAGGTTCACAAATTTAAGCTTCCCTTCTAAATCTGTGTTTCTGATTTCTCCGAAATAATTCTCGAAAAAGTATGTATAAAACTAGGGGATCCATAGAATCATGCATATTTATGTCACATTAACATCAAAACAAGGATGCGAAACCCACCATTGACCTTTCCAAGCTCTTTTTGAATAATCGTTAAATCGAAACACTTAAATACTCTCTAAATATGTTATGTACAATTATCTTGTTATATTATAAAAGAAATTAAATAATTATGATAGTTGAGTTTTCTCCAATATAAAATCAACTCACAAATTTTCTTTCTTAATAGTATAAATATGATCGTTAATTACGTTATCATCATTAATAGTTACCCCTTATACATTTTTCAGGTAGTAATTCATAAATAGCTAGTGTTACCGTAATTGTAATAATGCACATTTGTAATCGGTTAATGACAAACTTAAGTGCTCATTAGCAACTGGTAGTACAAACAACATGCAAGAAATTCTAACCAAAGATTGAAAAGAACAGAACAACAAATACAAATCATCGTGTAGTATACGTACTCTTGCAGATTAGGCTATTAGGCTGTCATTTTCGACCTAAGATCACATTAATATTAATTGCTGACAGTTAGGTAGTTAGTATATTCTCCATTAAGATCGATTAAGAAGGTCATGCATGCTTATTAACTCGGAAATTAATGAAACAGAAGGGAAATCTAAGATCCACTCCAACCCTAAGTACTTATTCAGTTATTCTGGGCAAGTTTCGTGATGCGATTTGTAAGAGCATTGCATTAGGGACCAGACCTTGAAACTTATTCTGGTTTTTCTCCACTGGTGCTCAATATCTTCCCCATTTGTTCGTGTTTTCAAAGTCAACCCACCCATTCTATTGCTCATATTCATTATGTGTGAATTTCAAATTTAATATTTTGTGCAAAAACATAAATTATTTTGATCGTGACGCACAGGATGAGTGAATCTGAAAAAGAATTATTTTATCAGGAGTGGCGAGTGGAAAAGTTCTGACCTAACTTTCTTTGTCAAGTGAGTGACGCAATATTGGTGTGATTAAACAAAGGGATGCATCATGCATGGCCTTAATTGTTTAATATTATTGTTATATAAACCAGAGAAAGAACTCATCGATCATAAAACACGAGTACACAGAATCATGACAGTGCAAACGAAAGCGTGGACCAGAAGAAAAAATTAATACAGATAGATGTGCTTTTTGATCTGATAGTGATATTAGAATGGCACCAGGTCAAATCTGAAAAGCTAGCCAAGCCAGCTGCCAGAAACCCTAGCCTTACCCAGATCACGAGCATCGTCATGTTTAGCATCAGCAACTGAGACTCGCTCAGAGAATTGCTTTGCTGGTGATCCATCAGTCTGATAAGCGTGAACGTCAATTAATACTGGGCGGACAAACACTCTTAAATCCGATATCGCCAGAGACATAATAAAGTCGGTTCTGAACTGCGGATGCAATGAGTAATGCCTTTGCAGACGAGGCTTAATTGCAGCAACTAGAAAACCTTTACCTTCCTGTTCCTTCCTTCCATGTCAATTTCTCTCTGATAGGGCTCGTGTTTTAATAATTAGTCAATTCATTTCCGGATTTTTGAAATTATTTTTCAAAAACTTGGGTATCTGTATCCAACTTCTTATACATTAATTTGATGCTGTTTGATTCTTTGAACCCGGTGGGTCCCGTCGTTGGGTGTTTTGATGAGCTCAAAGTGACAAACACTGTGTGATCGATCGATCACTCAAAATGCTGACTAATACGTAAGCAGATTTCTAATTTTCTATCTTATTGGTTTGTGACTGCTATGAACTATTGAATAGAATAGTATATGATTTGGTGAGTGATCCATGTTTTAAAAAAAAATTACAATCATGGTTCAGTACATCAATCATGATGAGTGATCCATGCTGTAGAACACCGATAGATGTCATATAATTTCCTTACAAGTTTAAAATACAAAATCGAAATTTCTATAAATAAAATCATTTTAAAAATTAAAATACAAGTTGCTCTAAACTCCAATAATTTCTCTATAATTTCTGTATTATAAGGAAGCAAAAATCAAGTTTTTTATTCTCAAACTCTAATAGATTCCCTATTTTACAACAATCTCTAAAATCTCTATAATTCTTCCTTAAAATTTTAGAGATTGCTGTAAATTTAGGGACTTTGGTTTTCCATTTCCTCACTATCCCTAAAATGGAGATAGTTTAAAGAATCTGTTAAAGCAAAAGATACTCATTTTTTTCTTTTCTAAAATAGAGATAAATTAAAATATGAGAAAACTATTGGAGTTGCTTTTATAAGTTATGAATAAATTAAAGCTAAGTCATCATAATTTGAACAAATCGACATCATCGAAATATAATAGTGCGGCCAAATTAATTTGTAAGAATAGGAACTTTTGCTGATAAAATTAGACTAGCAATTTGTAACCCAACATATGAATTATCTTGCTCTATTTTACTCTAGCATCTTCTAATAGTTACTTGACATCAGCATGCATGCATAATTAAGGAAGAGGGGGAAAACCCTAGCTTATTGCCTGCCGACTTTGGTTAAGTATACAAAAGGGTTTTGGGGGCAAACTTTATCTTAAAAATGCATTGTTCGGGACCCAGAAATCACGTAGAATACATGTAGTGGACAACAGAATAGGGTCACCATCATCCTCAGTACCTCTTCTAGCTTGGTGTGTTATTAGAAAAGCCATGACGACACATCCCTCTGTCTCTCCTCGATCACCCTCTCTCTCTCTCTCAGTCTCTCTCATGACCTTCTCTCTCATATAATTAAAAAGCCAGGGCTGACTGGCTGAGTAGTGTTGAGTCTGTTTTCGACAACTTGACACCATTGGTGGGCTCCCAAACGCGCTTAGCTCTCGTCTTCGTCACCAATTAAATTGGTAATGGTTGCTTCATATTGTTTACGATGCTAAGAATCACTATTAGCGGCTCATAATTCATCGATCCCATATGCAATATAATCAAACACACGTCTCTTATCTCAAATCCCAGCCTCATAATTCCTTACTTTACTCGCTTTGGTCTTTACCATCCAAACTTAAACCAATTGCTTAGAATCACGCGTACCACTCATGGATTGAAGATTATTAAGATAATATAATTAGCTTAAGTTGGAACTTGGAATTCTGCAAGTTTAATTTCATATATATGTAAGCTTCATCTTCCTCGATAAAATAGTAGTTCTAAATATATAGCACGTGATCATATGCATTCTTTGGTCTTTATTTAGATTATGTCTTTTGGATTCTACTTCACAAGTCTTTCAACTATCTGTCATTCCTTCATTTCTACACCTCGTTGCGATTTGCCTCATTCTCCTGCTTGTTTGCTGCACTGCACGCCTTTGAGTTTTGGACTTTACTAGTCGTTGATCAGTTCAAAATTTTAGATTCGGTACATCGAAACTAAAGGCCCTAGTGATTTCACTGATAGAGCTCAAAATCCAAAGCCCGAGGTGGATCGAAAATGGGGTGGTGGTTCATTATCTATGCCCAACTCTAGAGCAAGTTTTCAAGTTTTATGATTACAACAGAATCTAGCCCCATATTATAAAATTGTGTACAGAGGCTATTGGAAGGGGATTCAAATTTGCTCACGACTTTTATTTTTTAGTGATATCACCACCCTATTAAAATTTGTCAAGTCATATAGAATTAATTGAATACTTAAAATATAATTTTTTAATAAAACATCATGATAAACTATAATTATGTTTTATAACACGTGACAGTTTTGTATTGAGTTGTGGTATCACCACCAAAGTATTGATGGTGAGCAAATTTGAATCCATTGGAAGGAGCGGTACTTTAGTACAACTGCAGTGCCACCTGTGTGATACGCTTGGCTAATTAAGAGGTGATTGGAGATATTTTAGAAATTTCGTGGGATAATAGGCCTAGTTTGAAAAACAATTATTAGGTTCACCCCTACGGTGAATGAGCTCATTCACCCTCTCTAGCGATTAACGCATAATAAATTTATAATTTTCTAATCTAACCATTCATATTGTATAACTTAATATAAAGATTGACTCTGTAAAAAATCAATCAAATTGAAGACCTTTTAGTTATTCATTTATATGAAATACATGGACCGTTTATCATAGTAGTAGTAAGTGTTGTTAGAACCATCCATTTGTTTGATTCAATTAGATAATTAAATGATTTCCGATTCGATTGATTTTTTACAGAAATAATCTTTAAAAGATAATTTAAGATATAGACTGTTGGATTATAAATTTATTAAATAAAAATATGTTAATCGACAACGGGGGTGAATATGCTCATTCACCTTAGGGGTGAACCTAAGAATTGTTCCAGTTTGAAATAGAGTTTTAAATAACAAATTAAATATTGGTGAAGGCATCATATTACATGACACGGTAGCCGCACGCAAGACTTTTTCTATTGGAAGAGAGCAAAATAAGAGATATCTTGGGACATCAAATGAAAAAATACTTTATGGTTTGAACGTATTATGAATGTGAAGACCAAAGTTTTGCTGCCCTCAAGCCTTGATTAATGAAACTATAGATAAAGAGAGACATAGAGCATGAACCCCATATTGCAATAAATAATGTATTATAACATGCATCAATTAGCAAAGATGCACGACTGACTACTCTATTTGTTTTGATAAAGCATATGAACTATGCATGAAGACATTCCTTTATTTCATTGGTCTTTAAAGCGGATGAAGACTTCGGTAGGATTTCATTTCACCAGACTAATTGAGTCGTAAGGATTTAAGTAAACAAATAAACAAGACATGCAAGACATATACAGGATATCATTTCTCAAAAAGGTCAACAAAAATTTGACATTAAACGCTCTACTTTCTTTTATTTCGAGTTTTATTTTACTCCACCTTAGAGCAAGTCCAGCGGTATGTATTTGACTGGGCAAAAGCATGGAATGTTGATGTGGTGACCGGGCAAGACTGTTTTTGCAACTCCACCGGTCTAATATTGTCCAGTCATGTTTTGGCTTTTGATGACCCTAAGCAAGAAAAATTCCAAGCCCATGACATTTTCCATGCCCAGGCTTGGCCGGCTGCCAGCATGGAATGATGAAGAACGTGGCTTACGTCATATGGTGACGCGCAGAGAGAGACGAGGAAGAGGCATAGCGTGAAGAGCACGGACGAATGGGGGAGCGCCTCGGAGATGATCTGCTTGTCCTGATACACAACCTCCTCTTTCACAGTGGAGAGGACGTCGTTACCGGAGTTCGACATCTTTCCGCCGCAGTTGTTGGTGAACTCATCGTAAAGCTGAATCTCCACGTCGTCCTTCGAATCCCGAGGAGAGGCGGAGGCGGTGACGTTGCGGGACTTGGCGAAGAGAGAGACGATGATGGCGTTGCAGACGAGGAAGACGAAGAGAGGGCTTGAAACGACCCCGGAGAAGAGGCGGAGGTAGTCGAGGGAGATGCGGATTGCGAAGGGGAGGCGAGTGAAGGTTCAGGAGAGCAAGACGGCGGCGACGCAGAGCTAGGTGAGGCGGAAAATCCTGGCGATGGTGCGGAGACGGTGGCGCTGGCTTTCTCCGCCTTGACGTTGTCAAAACTGCACGAGTCCATTAAAGAGAGAATATGTTTACAGAGGAAGTGAAATGAAGTGGAGGAAGATAGAAGGAGAGAAGTGAAATGAAGTGGAGGAAGATAGAAGAATATGTGGTTTCTGCAAAAGTATTTTAATGAACAGTAAAAATGTAAAACAGAAAAACAGTGAAAATGAACAGTCTTGCCCGGTCAAGAAAAAAAACGGGTGCAAACTCATGTCTAGTGGCAGTGAACAGTAACTTGACTGGTCGAATTCTTGACTTCTCGACTTTGACTTTTCTTGACTACGGGTGAACTTATTGCTCTTACAATCTTCTATACCAATATAATCTTAGTTTTGTGCTTTCGTCAATTTGATTGTATCAAACTAAATGAAATATGACTGCAAATTGCTTTTGTTGAAAGCACGACTTTTTAAGTTGATGTCAAAATGTTGGCGTGGGGTGGAGAAGTCATCTAAGCACATTTTGTATTACGAACTGCTGTGAACTCTATAGGAGAATTGACCCTAAAGTCTAAACGTAGGGTAGTAGGATATAATTAGGGTTTTTGCTGAGAGCTCTATCTTCAAAACTGGATTATATGTTGACATAAAAAGAGGTTTTCGGTGGCATGCTTTTGTATTTATTCATAATACACACACTCTGTATGTGAGGATTGTCTGTTTTTTTTATTTTATTTTATTTTATTTTTTTTATAGGTAGGGCCAAAACGGTTGCCCTCAAGCCTTAACCAATAATGAAACCATAGAATACAATGGGGGGACAATAGAGCCTAAACCCCATATAACAATAAGCCTGAAGAGAATGTCTTGAAATAATATCAGAAGTCTTAACTAATCATGTGTATTCTAACACGCACCATTTAGCAAAGAGTGCACGACTGACTACTCTATTTTATGCTCACGCGAAACCATAATACATTAATACCAACTTTCCCACTATGTTGCCACCGAAAAATAAATTCGGTGACACTTGGTTTCATCTTGCCACTAGGAGGCTGCGACCATTTGACTATGCAAGGAACTTATTGCCATCCTAGGCCAGACACGGCACTCAAGGTGCACATACAGGGACTACGCCTACCTCGCCCTACTAACTTAGAATAGGACATTATTAAGGGCATGAAGCCACCTAAAGCTAAAAAACAAACAAAATGCAAAAAAGAAAAAGAAAAGCAATTGGCCCAGTAAAGAACTCCCTAGCCCAAATACCCTAAGGAAGTCTCTGGTATGGATGGGGATGGGGATGGGGATGGGGCATAATGACATGGAGCTTTTACTCTCTTGTTGTTGTGTGTTGCTTGCTTGAGAAGTTGAGAATTACAGTGACCAAAAACCTTTTTGTTTGTTCTTAGCAGGTTTCAAGTTTTTATTTTTTATTTTTAAGAGGATGATGTTTCTTCGGAATTCTTAATCTCAGCTTCAATTTTTAGTCTCATTGTAATCATTTTGTTCTTACAAGATGTTCCGGTCTATGTCCCCCCTCTTCCATCTTATATCTTCTTTTTCTTTTTTATGGGCAGTGGGTTCGTGAGGAGGATAAGTGCATGCGTGAAAACTGTTAAGAAGAGGTTAATATGGCCAAATTCTCTATTAAAAAAAAAAAAATTACAGATAGAGCTTTTTGGGCCTTCTTGTTTAGCCCAGAGCGATGAGAAGGTTCTAGAGCGTTGAAGTGTTTGCCATTATCACACATAGACAATTGGGAGAAACTTCTTACAAACTGGAGAAGCAAGCTGAGACCAGACTTTCTTTCTCTCTAGAACTTTCTCCACCGCCTTAAATTCCCATCTAATCTCTTCTCCACATCACCAACAAGCTATCTCACTGAAGATCTCAACTTTCACCATAAACCCAACTCTTAAACCCACTCAAAGCTCAAATCAAGCTACCAAACTCGTTCAATTTCATCAAATTAAGAACACCCAAGTCTTGAAACCCTCTCTGGAATGAAAAGTTCGCATCTTTTTAAGGTGAAACCATGGAGGGAGTAGCAGTGAAAGAAGAAATTATAGCTTGCACAGTTGGCTCATCGTCTTCATCTTCTTCAAGCTTGTCACCGCGGCCGATGGAGGGGTTACACGAGTTGGGTCCGCCACCATTTCTCACTAAGACGTTTGAAATGGTGGAGGACTCTTCTACAGACGCCATTGTTTCCTGGAGCAGAGCTCGCAATAGCTTCATCGTTTGGGACTCTCATCAGTTCTCCTCAATTCTCCTTCCTCGCTACTTCAAGCACAATAATTTCTCGAGCTTCATTCGCCAGCTTAATACATATGTAAGTAACAATTCTAGCATTCTTCTTCATATTTGCTCTGCAGAATTGAACCTGGGTTTCTTGAAATTGAATGAAATAAGAGTACCCTTTTGTCTTCTGGGCTGCTAGAAAGTTTTGAAATTTAAGTTGTTTGCTCATTGATGACTCTAACGGTTAATTTGGGTTTTCGGTGTTAGAATTGCTTAGAAGTTGTTTGATATAATGCCTGATTGTGTTTCGGTTCAGTATTCTTTGTTACATATGCTAGCTGATTAGATCATTGTTTAGAAATTTTCAAGGGTTGCTCAACCGAATTTTCACATGCAGGGTTTCAGAAAGGTTGATCCGGATAGATGGGAATTTGCGAATGAAGGGTTTCTTGGAGGGCAGAGGCATTTGCTGAAGACCATCAAGAGGAGGAGGCATGTGTCGCAGAGTACGCATGAAGGTGGAGGAGGAGCTTGTGTTGAATTGGGACAGTATGGGCTGGAGACTGAGCTTGAAAGACTGAAAAGGGACAGAAATGTGTTGAGGACTGAGATAGTGAGATTGAGGCAGCAACAACAGAATTCGAAAGAATTAGTCCTTGCGATGGAGGATCGGTTGCAGACGACTGAGAAGAAACAGCAACAGATTATGAATTTCCTTGCAAAAGCACTCAAGAACCCATCTTTTATCCAAAACTTTGCTCAGAAGAGAGAGTTAGTTGGTGTTGGTGTTGAAATAGGTCGAAAACGGAGACTAACTGCTAGCCCCAGTGTGGAGGATTTGCAAGAGGTGCCTACAGCCCATGTTTTGGACATGGCAGCAAGTCAAGATCAGGGGGAGTTGTTAACCATGGAGTCAGACTTTGAGTCACTTTTCTCAGCTGCTGCTTTGGACAATGAATCAAGCAGCGATATCAACGGCTCTAATCTGACTTCAATACCCACAAGTGGTGGTGGCAAGTTGGGCACTGTGAATGAGACAATTTGGGACCACCTGTGGAGTGATGAGCTCATTGGGGGAAATCCAGAGGAAGAGGTTGTGGTTGGGAATGACTCTGAAATCGATGTGGAGGTGGAGGATCTGGTTGCTGATCCTTCAGAATGGGGTGAGGACTTGCAAGACCTTGTTGATCAAATGGATTTTCTGATCAAGCCCAATGCTTGAGGATGATAACCAAATGTCAATGACTTTTTGATGAAGATGTTGTGTTCTGATGAGTTGGTCCCTGCAACACCATTCCTTGCTGATCATATTTGGTATATCCTTTATTTGGTTTTGTTTTTTAATTAGTATGTGTGTTCTTTGTTGTGAGTGAGAAATAATGTATGATTTCTGATGCAGGGAATGGTGAATGTTGCAATGGGGCCGATACTTGTTGCTGTTTTTATGTATCCTTTAGCGATTATTATTTGGTTTTTTAATACATTTGTACTTCTAATTCTATTCCATTTTGTTTCTTCTTTGGTGATTTGCAGGAGGAAGAGAAGCCTGTGGAGTCGAGTAAGGAGGGGTCGTTGTACTCTTAGTTTGATCTAGCTTCTCACTGGAGTTAAATCAGTCTGTATTCAGATTTGTTCGTTCATGTAGTGCCGTAGGTAGCAGTTAACCAAGTTGATATAAGTACATAAGAAGAGTTGTGTGGAAAATGAGAACTAGATAGTTTCACCATTGTAAATGTAGTTGAGTTCACAATTAGATAAATTGTAAGGGCATGTCATGTACTCTCAAAGCTGGTCTATAACTGTTAGAGTTGGCTTAATTTATAACTCTTCTGATCTAGTAGAACTCCTCTTCATTTTCAAGAAGTTTTACTTCATCAATACTAATTAACCATAATTGGCAACTTGAGTAACCGTACAAACTTGCATTTTTTTTATTTGCAGACAAACACCGAAACTTATTTCTGCTAAATATTCATAATAAATGCTTTTGTATTCCCATGAAGTCCAGATGCTGTTATCAAAAGGTTTCACAAGAGCCTGGATTATCCAGCAGGAAACTAATTTTAATAGTATTGGACCTTGTTCTTTGGGTTTGAATGGCTGGGCTCTGCTCTCCAAAGCAACCCAAATTGACAGAAAGAGCAAAAAGATCTAACGTATCCCATCCCGTCCAGAAAAAGGACCATGAGTATGACATACAGAAAACCAAAAGCAAAATAATATATGCGCGCGCGCACACACACACTTATATATATATATATATATATATAGTAAATTACTTTTCTGTAGAATAAAAATTTCCTGGGGACACATGCACATGATTAATCGCCTATTTTATATGCATTGACTTTGATTATGTGAAGACAAACGCAGAGAGGAGGGAATCGAAACCATTGCTGATAGAAGAACAAAGAAATAGATTCTCATCTATCTTAGCTGGACAAACGAGTGAAAATAAGAAAATGATAGCCCTACAAATGAAGAATTAGAATATTGAAAACCCCATTGTTCTATATGAAGGTCTCATTCAATAAGCTTGTCAGTTATCAAGAAGATAAAGAAGATAAAGAAGCTTGTCAGTTAGAATATTGAAAACCCAACCTCTTTTTGGTTCCTTGTGCTAGCTTCAGTAGCTCCATTACGTGTTGTGCCATATTCTTTCCCAGAGAATGGTTCGGTTGGCAGATTATACATCATACATCTACAGGTTGAAGGGTGTTCTATAGTGCTTAAAATTAATGCAACAATTTTCGACACAATCTTGTTGAAGGAAGTCGACATCATGTGTGCCTCTTCAAACTAGGATTTTAGTTATAGAGTTGTAATAGGAGAATGTTCTAGATTCATAGTTATGATCGGATTCTATTACCTTGCATATACTCTGTAACTCTCTATATAAAATGCTCTTATTATCAATAATACAACCCAATTCTCTCTGCAATTCTATTTTCACTTAAACACGCTATCAGCACGAGTCCTAACCATAGCCCAAAAGAAAAAAAAAGAAAAAAAACCCTAAAACCAAAAACCTAAAACTCCTTCACCAAGCTGCCGCAAAACCCTAGCCATGCTAGCCTACCGCGCTCTAGCCTTGCCCCCTGCCTCAAGCACCGCAGCCTCCTACAACCTCCCCACTGCGCACCTGCTGCCCCGTAGCCCTTCGCCCAGTCTTGCTGCCCCTGCAGCCCGCGCACCAGCTCGCCAACCTACCTGCAGCCCGCGCTGCCCAGCTCGCCTGCACAGCCGCGCACTCCCCTGCGTCTCTGCACCCTGCTGCCAAGCCTGCTACCTGTTGCTACAGCTTACTACAACACGCCTGCTCCAACACGCTCGTGTTCTCAAGCCCCAAAACATCAAGTAAGTTTTGTGATTAAAGTTGCTATTTCTTTGTCCTTTAAATTCATTTATTTGTTGCAGAATTTTGAAATCTATGAACATTGTTTCGAGTATTTAATAAGCGGAATTGTGGCGCTTAACGAACTAAGAGCGTTCGTTATCAATGAACTAAGAGTGTTCATACTAAACGAACTAAGAGCATTTATAATCAATGAACTAAGAGTGTTCATTCGGACTAAGAGCGTCCACAAGCATCAAATTGTGACCATATTAAAGCATCATTGTTTGGTCTAATCTAAATATTCTTGGAAATTGATTTCTTGGTAGCATAGCTCGGAAATCTTATTTTAGTTTTCGTGGAAGTTTAGTTCCGAAACTAATATATCTTCTCTTCTTATTTTCAGGATGTCGAATGAACCTAGACTCGACTTTTCCATGCTTGACTCAACAGGCTCGGATTACCATAGCTGGGTAACCGATGTTGAGAACCACCCACTGGCGGACCGAGGTAGGGGCAAGAGGGGGCTGACGCGCCCACTCAAATTTTGTTTGTTTATGTATTTAATTGATATAATATAATATTTTGTCTTCTCTTTATCACACATGCCCCCACTTAATCTAATACTTTAACAATTATATACATATATAATTGTTAAAGTTGTCATGAATTGGAGTGAAACGTGAGCTAACCAAGAGAATGTGTGATTAAATAAAGAAAAAAACAGAAATATTTAACGCTGAGAGAAACATAAAAGCATAATACCCCCAAAACATGACCTGATGACCACTTGATTAACCCAAGTTCCCATGTTTCACTACGCCCCCAAAAAAAAAATTATCTCTTTTTTCTACGCCCCCATAGAAAAAAAATGCTGGGTCCGCCACTGGAACCACCTCACTTCAAAGGGAATATTACCCATAATCCACGAACCTAATTCGGATCTCGTGTTCACACGAACACCTACAAAACATACTCAAGCAATTATCTTGATGCGACATCATATGGACAAAACACTCAGATTGGAGTATATGTCGATCAAAGATGCAAGAGAGCTATGGGTAGCGCTGGAAGAGCGCTTTGGCAATGTCCAAGATTCCCTCCTCCCTGACTTAACGGTTCAATGGAACAATCTGCGCTTCGCTGAATTCAAGTCTGTTGCTGAATATAATTCAGAAACTCTTCGCCTACAATCCATGTTGAGATTTTGTGGACAACCTATCACAGAGTAAGAGCTAATTGAGAAAACTTTCTCCACCTTCCCCGTTTAAACCATTGTGGTATTAAAGCAATATCGTACCGAGGTCATTGCTAGATGGATTACGAGGTTTCATCAGCTTATCAATGTTATATCTATAGCTGAGAAACATGATAACATACTTGTGAGAAATTATAATTCAAGACCCATTGGAACTAAGAGCGTTCATGAGGCGAATTATAATACATCCAAAGGAGGGCGCAAGGAGCGGAACCCTAAGAATAAGGGACATGAGGGACGTATGGATCCATATAACTGCCCTAACCGGGAAGGAAACCGCAAGTTTGGTGAGGATACACATGGTGATAATGCCACACGTGGGAGAGTGGGTCGTGGTATCCCTGGCCGTGGTGGTGGTGCCATGGGTTGTGGAGGTGGCACCAACCCTCCTAGGGAACGCCCACAACGTGCACCTCAATTGAAGGGAGGCAACCACAATGATATGTGTCATCGATGTGGATCAAGTGAGCATTGGTTCAAGCAATGAAATGTAAGCGAGCAACTAGCTGCAAGATACAGGGCATACAGGGACCTAAGAGAGCAAGAATTATACCTTGCAGAAGAAGAAGAAAATGGTGGAGACGTTAATCTCACCATAGAGGACTTCAAAGCTGGAGATGAAGTGCACAAGGATGCCGCAGACTTTGATTAGAATAGTCCTTTTATTTTTCAAGAACTTTGTAATGGCAATATGCCTTAGTAAATAAATGACAATTTTATTAACTCTTTCTCATGTGGCGCACCTAATGAAATATGATGTCTAGGAAAGTAATGGAGATTAATGGTACTTAAGAGAGCCTCGCTCCACCAACATCTCTCTCTACTTTCTTGGTCATATTTGATTGGAGTTACCAAACAGATTGAGTGACTATAATTTGTCTAAGTTTGATTTTCTTATTTTGGATTAGACTTTTTGGGACATTTGATGTAATCATTGGCTATTTTATTAATAAAGTATCGTATTATTATTCAATGTCATGGACATGTTTTAATTCTGAACTTTATTATTTTTCAGTTTGTTTCCTGGAGAGTTGGAATGCCTTGTTGATAGTGGCACTACACATACTATATTGCGACATAGGAAACTATTTTTATGGATGACGCCTAATCGATCTTCCGTGACTACGATGGCTGGACCATCACAATTGATTCATGGTTGAGGACCAGCTCAATTTATGTTGCCAAATAGCACAAGTGTTAATGTCACCGAAGCTCTATATGCTCATAGGGCTGGAAGAATCCTATTGAGTTTTAAAGATATAAGAGCCAATGGTTTTCATGTGGAAACACATTGTGAGAATTGACAAGAGTTCATTTGCATCACTTCTAATGACTACGGATATAAACGAGTATTATAGAAACTTATGTGTCACTCTAGTGGGTTGTATGCAACCACTATTCTAATTATTGAATCCAACCATGTCATGAGAGATGACTTATGGGATTCTGACACATATAGGCTTTGACATGACCATTTGGGACATTCAGGTCGTGATATGATGATCCGTATATTAAAGACTTCACACGGACATCCATTTTTCAAAACGAAAGAAGTCAGAACCGAAATTCGGTCCAAGGTAGGGCTGGCGCCACCTACCCCCTGCTGCCCAAAAGTGGTATTGACGCCACTAGTGCCTCCTTGGTTCCTTTTTCTACTTCTAAAGTCAATTGTAACTTTGTGGCTCAACCAGATTTTTCCCTGGTTGCTTCTAAAGCCCATCTTTTGTTTTGCAAAGCCTGCTGTTTAGCAAAATTATAATCGAGACCATCCTATGCAAAGGACACTAAGGAAAATATTTCATTCTTACAAAGAATTCAAGGTGATATTTGTGGACATATTTAACCAACTTGCGGATCATTTAGATATTTTATGGTGTTGGTTGCTGCATCGACACGCTGGTCACATGTCATGCTCTTGTCCACAAGAAATGTTACATTTGCTAAACTCCTAGCACAAATCATTAAATTAAGGGCTCACCACCCTGATCATCCCATTAAGTCAATTCGTCTTAACAATGCTGGAGAGTTTACATAAAAAAAATTTGATGATTATTGCATGTCCATTGGGATTGAGGTTGAACACTCTGTTCCTCATGTTCACATCCAAAATGGTCTCGTAGAAGCTGTCATTAAAAGACTTCAAATGGTTGCTAGAGCATTGGTTTTGCACACCAAAATTTTTGTTTCTGCTTGGGGCTATACAATATTGCATGCAGCTGTGCTTATTCGTCTGAGACCTACTGCCACTCAACCATTTTCTGCGTCCCAGATGGTTATTGGATATGAGCCTGATGTCTCACACTTACGCATATTTGGGTGTGCAATTTATGTGCCAATTGCGCCGCCACAGTGCACCAAAATGGGTCCTCAAAGACAATTAGGCATTTATGTTGGATATGACTCTCCAACCATTATCTGCTACCTAGAACTCTTGACAGGCGATCTATTTACCGCTAGATTTGTGGATTGACACTTTGATGAGACAGTCTTCCCGTCGTTAAGGGGAGATAAGGACAACAATGTTCAACAGAAACGACATGAATTATTGTGGGCTGTCCCCACTTTATCTCATCTTGATCCCCGAACCGCACTGTATGAAATTGAGGTGAGGAGAATTCTTGATCTTCAAAACGAAGCAGACTCTATGCTTGATGAGTTTTCTGATATCGCTAAAGTGACAAGATCACATATACCTGCTGCAAACATGCCTGCAAGGATTGATGTCCCTAAAAATAATGGACATGGCGCCACCCCTAGGGGTATTGGGCATGGCGCCGCCACCACTAATAGTTATGGCAATGTGGCTCAGGCAGGGCTCCCAACAAGGAAGCGTGGATGACCCAAAGGTTCGATGGATTCTCGCCCGAGAAAGAAAGCGAGTTTGGCACAAAAAAATCCATTAATCATCGACATAAATAACCCGCCCGCCTCATGAAGATATTCCGGATTATGGTAATGTCCAAGAGACATCATTGGGGGACACTCCAATGTTAGAACCAACTCTAGGGAATAGGGAGATCTCTATGAATTACACTAGTGTACATGAGACGTTGAATCGAGATTCTATTATCTTTGATGATGTGTTTGCATATTCTATTGCTTAAGGAATTATAAAACACGATATATCGAACCTCGCTTCGTTGAAGAATATCAACGAAGAGCAGACTGGCCTAAATGGAAAAGTGCGATCCAGGTTGAATTGGATTCACTAACAAAGAGACAGGTATTTGGGTCTATAACGCTGACACCTCAAAGTATAAAGCCTGTTGGCCATAAATGGATCTTTGTTAGAAAGTGTAATGAGAAAAATGAGGTTGTTAGATACAAAACTTGCCTTGTGGCGCAAGGTTTCTCACAACGCCCTGGAATCGACTACGAGGAGACATATTCTCCCGTAATGGACGTTATAACGTTCCGCTACCTTGTCAGTTTGATAGTTTCTAAAAAACTTGACATGCAGCTTATGGATGTGGTTACAGCACATCTCTATGGGGATCTAGATTCATATATATATATATATATATATGAAGGTTCCAGATGGACTTCAATTACCCAAATCAAGTGGCTCTAAAACACGGAGCGCGTTTTCAATAAGATTGAGACGCTCAACATATGGATTGAAACAATCCGGACAGATGTGGTATAACCGTCTAAGTGACTACTTGATTGGGAAGGGATATGTCAATAATGAAATATGCCCATGCATGTTTATAAAAAGGACAAGTTCCAGATTTACAATTGTAGCAGTTTCTGTCGATGACATGAACCTAATTGGAACTCTAGATGAGTTAAAGGAAACTGCTAAATTCTTGAAATCCGAATTTGAGATGAAAGATCTTGGGAAAGCACGGTTTTGTCTCGGACTAGAACTCGAGCACCATAGTGATGGGATTATGATCGATCAATCAGCATATACTCAAAAATTACTGAGGCGCTTTAATGAAGATAAAGCAAAGCCTGTGAGTACTCCCATAATCGGTCGTAGTCTTGAGCCCGAAAAAGATCCATTTCACCCAAGGGCTGAGGACGAAGACTTATCAGAGGTTGAAGTGCCATATCTAAGTGCAATAGGCCAATTATTGTACTTAGCTCAATGCACAAGACCGAACATCTCGTTCGCAGTAAACTTGTTAGCTTGACATACCTCTGCGCCAACACGCTGCCATTGGATTGTTATAAAGACAATCTTTCGATACTTGAGTGGTACGGTTGATATGGGCTTGTTTTATCCCTACAGAGAAAAAAGAAATAATGGAAGTGTGGGATCAGACCCTACAAGGCAAAATGCCACCTTCTGTGATGTTGACACCGGTGACACCGTCCATGGTGGCCGACGTCCTCCTCCTCTCTTCCATCAAAATGACAACGATGTCTTGATGAGTTTTGCTGATGTAGGGTATCTCTCTGACCCTCACAAAGGTTGCTCCCAAACGGGTTATGTCTCTACTATGGGAAGCACAGCGATATCTTGGAGGTCTACAAAGCAGACCCTTGTTGCTACTTCCTCAAATCATGCAGAGATTATTGCTCTACATGAAGCCGTGAGAGAATGCATATGGCTAAGGTCTGTAGTTAGACACATTCGAGGAACTTGTGGTTTGAAGTCTACCACAAATGAACTTACATGCATTTATGAAGATAATGCAGCTTGTATTGAGCAAATGAAATTAGGTTTCATCAAGGGCGACAACACCAAATATATATCGCCTAAGTTCTTTTACAATCAGCAACAACAAGCACTTCTAAATATTGAAGTGAACCAAATCCAATTAGAGGATAATGTAGCAAACTTATTTACTAAGTTGTTACCAAAATCCACATTCGAGAAACATGTGAAGAACATTGCATTGAGAAAGTTATCCGAACTCCCATGATTGTAGTAATCAGGGGGAGATATTGACATCAGGGGGAGGCATGATGTCTACATGTTCGATCTCGAAGAGTGTAGGACGTGTTGTGCTCTTTTTGTCCTTCGACCAAAGTTATTTTTGTCTCACAGAGTTTTTGTTACCTAGCAAAGTTTTTAACGAGGTAACAATTTAAAGCGTCATCACCAAGTTTGAGCGGCACAAGGGGAAGTGTTGAAGGAAGTCGACATCATGTATGCCTCTTCAAACTACAGTTTTAGTTGTAGAGTTGTAATAGGAAAAGGTTCTAGATTCTATGAGATTCTAATACCTTTCATGTACTCTGTAACTTCTCTATAAAATTCTACTTAAACAGAACTAAAATTTTAATATTCCAGAACACCGTTGAATTTTGAAAGGTGTCATGATGGGATCACCACCATTAAATATAGTGCAAAAATATTGGTCGGCTAATGGACTGGTACCAAACTTCCCCCGAATAAAATCATTTGCATAGAGACGAAGGACCCAGTAACCTTGTTCAAATTGCCTAATGAGCAGTGAGACCCAGCAACCCAGTTATTCCATCAACTATATATTAAACCACCCAAAGCTTATTCTCGTCGATTAAGTAGACTCCTCCTCCTCTCTCTCTTTCTCACTCAGAGAACTAATGGAAGAGAGCCTTCAGAAATTGATGGGGATGGAGTTTTTGATTACCAATGTTTCTCTGGTCTCGACCGTTTTCACAGTGCTGGCAATATTGGCTGGAGTTTTGGGCTACTTGTATGCACCATACTGGGGAGTGAGAAGGGTTCCTGGCCCACGAACTATCCCTTTTCTAGGACACCTTCCCTTGCTGGCTAAGCATGGTCCTGATGTGTTCTCAGTTCTTGCCAAACAATATGGCCCTATCTTCAGGTTAGTATGTATTTCTGTATTAGCTATATCAATCTTCTTCTTTGAAACAAAACACCTACTGTTTGTGAGAAGTCTTCTGATGTGGACTCTTATATTGTGAATGTTTTTGTTAATTATGATTTTGGGGCGTTGATTACACATTTGATCTTGTAATTGACTTTAAACTTATTTGTTGATTAATAATATTGGGCAGGTTTCATATGGGTAGACAGCCACTTATAATTGTAGCAGATGCAGAGCTTTGTAGAGAAGTTGGAATCAAGAAATTCAAAGACATCCCAAACAGAAGCATACCATCTCCAATCTCAGGCTCCCCTCTTCACCAAAAGGGTCTCTTTTTCACCAGGTAATGTTATTTTCATGAATTATGCGGAGATTATCAGTTCAAATTAGCAACTTTTCTTAGACTGAGATTGACTTTGAGCCTATATTGATTCAGGGACACAAGATGGTCAACTATGAGAAACACCATATTATCAGTGTATCAACCTTCATACCTAGCTAGCCTTGTTCCCACCATGCAATCATTTATTGAATCTGCGACTCAAAACCTTGATGACTCTTCCCAGTCTTCCAAAAAGGAAGACATAACCTTTTCAAACCTCTCACTCAGATTGGCCACTGACGTAATTGGACAAGCTGCCTTTGGTGTCAACTTTGGCCTTTCAAAATCACAGTCCATTAGTGATTCAATCAACAAGATTGATAATGGCCAAGACAAGAATGATGATGAAGTCTCGGACTTTATCAACCAACATATCTATTCCACAACTCAGCTGAAGATGGACTTGTCAGGTTCCGTATCAATCATATTGGGCCTACTCGTCCCCATATTGCAAGAGCCATTTAGGCAAATCTTGAAGAGAATTCCGGGCACTATGGACTGGAAAGTAGACCGGACTAACCAGAATTTGTCTAGCCGGCTTGATGGGATTGTAATGAAGAGAATGAAAGATAGTGAGCGAGGTTCCAAAAATTTCTTGTCGCTCATAATGAATGCAAGGGAGTCAGAAGGGGTAGCAAAGAGTGTGTTCACTCCAGATTACATTAGCGCAGTCACTTATGAGCATTTGCTTGCTGGGTCAGCCACCACATCTTTTACCTTGTCCTCAGCTGTCTACTTGATTTCTGGACACCCGGAAGTCGAAAGCAAGTTGCTAGCCGAAATCGATGGATTTGGTCCACATGATCAGATCCCAACAGCTCATGATCTTCAGCACAAATTCCCTTACCTTGAACAGGTAAGTAAATTACATGGAGCTTCAAGAGCTAACCAAGTAGTCATTTTGTTTGCTGTTACTTACTTCATGTGGTCTATATAAATTGGCAGGTTAGTTATCAAGGTAAGTAAATTACATGGAGCTTCAAGAGCTAACCAAGTAGTCATTTTGTTTGCTGTTACTTACTTCATGTGGTCTATATAAATTGGCAGGTTATAGTTATCTAGGTAAGTAAATTACATGGAGCTTCAAGAGCTAACCAAGTAGTCATTTTGTTTGCTGTTACTTACTTCATGTGGTCTATATAAATTGGCAGGTTATTAAAGAGGCAATGAGGTTTTACATGGTTTCTCCGTTAGTTGCAAGAGAAACGTCAAGAGAAGTAGAAGTAGGAGGTTATCTTCTACCAAAGGTACTGCTGTTTTAGTAAGGACCTATTCCTACTGGTTTGAATCATTGTATATAACCTAATGATATATATTTTTTTTGAGGAGCAGGGGACTTGGGTCTGGTTAGCTCTCGGAGTTTTAGCAAAAGATCCAAAGAACTTCCCGGAGCCAGAGAAGTTCAAGCCAGAGAGGTTTGATCCGAACGGCAAAGAAGAAAAACAAAGGCATCCTTATGCTTTCATACCATTTGGAATCGGGCCTCGAGCATGCATTGGTCAGAAGTTTTCTCTACAAGAACTGAAGCTCTCACTAATTCATTTATACCGGAAATATGTATTCAGGCACTCTCCAAACATGGAGACGCCTCTGGAACTTGAGTATGGCATTGTTCTCAACTTCAAGAAGGGTGTCAAGCTTACAGTTATCAAGCGGACATGTACTCATTAAACTTTTTAAAGTCATAATCTTCAAGCATTCGTGCCCATATTGTTTTACAAATCAGAAGCAGAGGTATCAATAATCTTAACAGACGGAAGTGTTGATTAAGTATGTCATCCTGCTCAAGAACTTGTAAGATGTTGAGCTGCTCAAGAACTTGTACACGCTTATTTTATGATTGATCTCATATGAAATAAGTAAGAAGCGGTGTTCTCATAAGTCATAACAACAAATCAACTATTTTACAAATGAAGCCTCAAATCACAAAGGTCCATTATGAAGGTGCACTCATTAAACTTTTTAAAGTCATAATCTTCAAGCATTCGTGCTCATATTGTTTTACAAATCAGAAGCAGAGGTATCAATAATCCTAACAGACGGAAGTGTTGATTAAGTATGTCATCCTGCTCAAGAACTTGTAAGATGTTGAGCTGCTCCAGTAGTTTGGTTCCAGCAGGATTGTACACGCTTATTTTATGATTGATCTCATATGAATTAAGTACGAAGCGGTGTTCTCATAAGTCATAACAACAAATCAACTATTTTACAAATGAAGCCTCAAATCACAAAGGTCCATTATGAAGGACTCATCTTTTACTGGTACAAAAACTATTCTAGCACAACCACACTAACTTACACATTTAGGGAACAGGGAACAACAAGCCGTTGATCTTTCTCAAGCAAAGTCCAGCTAATCACATGATCAAGTGTGTACCCTTTCATCTTGGTTTCAAAGAGTTCTTATCCAAGCGGGTTGGCATGCCAAGCGGCTTTGAGAAGTTGACTGATGAAGGCTCAGAACCAGCACTACTTTTGGAATCCCCATTAGAGAAAGCGCCAGACCTCTTGAGAAACTGAAACTCATCCATGGATTGCCTTGTTCTGTGAGATTGATAACTTGCTGCTTTCTGCTTTGCCTTAGTTGACTCGGTCAGGTTCATATAACTTGGCCTAAAGTTACTGCTCTCATCTGTTCTATCCGAAGCCAATCCGGTGTTTCCAGAAACCGGTGTTGTTGATGTAAGTGAAGATGAGCCAGGGCTGTCATCGTACTGAAATTCTGAACTCGGGCTTGAAGATGAGCGAGTAGTCACTTGCCCAATGTGGGGAGGCTTAGCAGAAATCCTAGTAGTAACATTGTTCCTTCTCACTTTGACTGAGCATGGTCGCTCTGAAGATTTCGAATGTTTGCCAATGCCAACAAAAGGATCTGAACATTTCTTTGGAAGAGGTGTGATCTCAGATGGGTCACTGTTGGATTGTTCCATCAACCTAGTCTCCCATGGCTTAGCTGACATCCAGCGCTCTAACCAACTCCAACCCCAGCTATTCTTGTCGAATTCATTGTTCTTATTGAGAGAGTACACCGAAGAATTGATGCGTGAATTTGAATCTGGCGTTGATCTCCATTGCTGAGAAAACAAAAATAGAAACTCAATCTTTGCTTATATAGAAGTAACATGACCAAAAAAACACCAACATTATTTGACTACCTTCTGAGCAAGAGAGTAAGCAATTGCTCTCTCCCTTTTAAAGGCTCCTTCTTGCCTCATTTGAATCTTTGCTTTAACATCATCTATTGTTCCCTTGCTATCACACCACCCTTCCTGCATTTTCAAATTCCACAACTTTATCAATAAATTAACAACAATAAAGATTTGGTCTTTGATATTCGAAACAAAGCAAAGTGTGTTGAAGTTTAAACTACCTCAGCTTCTTTTAAGATATCAGCTTGGGTGCGGCGCTCATTGAGCATGTTCTGTACAGCTTGGCCTTCAATGGACATTCGCACGCGGCGAGCCCTGACACGTGCCTGAACTCGAACGAGAGCTTGCATGCACCTCAGTGTTACAGCCGCTTGCTTCCTCACCTGTCTTCCCCGAACCAGAGCTTGAAGCCTCACAATTCCTCTCAACGCCTTCAAAGCCCTTCTTGCCTGTAAACCAGTTTCAAACTTTCAAACGTGTAATAACAGAACAGAGTACTCTGACTTATAACATATATGATCCTGAACTGTTTTGCAACAAAGATCTAAACTTTCTTACATCAACTAGCTTAAATCCGATTCCAGAGACATCAATCTAGATGACTAGATCTATTGTTTTAGATTTAAAAATTATGCTAATGTAGTAAAAAAAATGGGAAGAAAAGCAGAGCAGTTTAATTACCAGGAAGCCTCGGAAAGCGGTTTGGATTCTGATAGCGGCCCATTCTTGCCTGACAACTCTGAAATCTCTAGGGTGAGCTCGAACCACTGTAGCCACTGCAGCAGTGTAGGCTTCAGCCCTTCTCGGTGAATCAGACCCTTCAGAAGCAGCCCTGTGATTCCCTTTGAATCCTTTCCAAGAAGACCCAAAATCCCCTGACGAATTCCTCCATAGCTTCCATTTCTTGTTCTTCCCACCCAACTTTTCCTACAAACAAACAAAAGAGCCCACAGAAGAAGAAATTTAGAGAAAGTTCTTGCACAGTGAATAGTCCAAACAGATCAAAGGAGAAGAAAGATGCGAGCTTTACTTGGTCATCTTTGTCGGGTTTTTTGAAACCTATAAGGGATTTCACCCATTTTCCTGAAGCACCCATTTTTGTGAGAACCTCTTCTTCTTAGAAGAAGCAAAAACAGAAAGAGAGAGAGAGAGAGAGAGAGAGACTCAGGTTAGTTAGGAAAATACAATGAACAAGGGCAACCAAATGACAGTGTTGCTTTCCCTTTCCCATCTGAGTCACCCCTAAATTTTAAATTAAAAACCTAGATCCTTCACAGTTCTGGCCACGTGATTGGTGCCAAGTTTGAACCAGTAGGTAGAAACTAAATTCTATCTATCATTTAAGAACATACTAACTTGATTCATGTTAGAAACCTAAACTGCATCTTGGGTTAGTTCATATTGCCTCCCAATGTTTTAGTGGCAGTTGTTGTAGGGATCCTTTTTTTTTATACCAGTTGATCTTAACAAAGTCGTAACCATTTCGTACTTTTGTAATGAACAATTAGGTTAGGGTTGAGCAATTTATAATGTACTCGTACTAATCCTCGAGGGAAGTGGTGAAAAAAAGGTTGTTGGAAAGATATAAGGTTTTTTTCACTTGTTCATCTAGATTTCGGCCAGCTCTTGCAACTACTGCCTAATCTTACGATAATGTGTAAGAATTGAGTGTCGACTTATGACTAGATGACCAAAAGTGTTTTGAGGTTTCAAATTCTCTACAATAGACACATTATTACATAAATACAAACCATGATTGTGGATTTAACAAGATTAGACTAACAGACTAGGTTACACTCAAAGTGACTAAACTATTGCACAAACTAGGCTAAACTAAAACAAATTAAACCTTGAATGTGATGAACACATTTGACGTAATTGAAAATTTTCCTTCACCCTACACAGAATTGCTGAGGTTTATGATAAGATTACAATACATGGCCAGAGACTCGAAGTACACTGAACATAACAGACTGAGATTTTAAGGGACACTAATTATTGCCTTTCTGTTATTATAATTGCTTTGTTTTGAATCATGCACAGAAAATTGACAGTGGACTAGAGATCGGAGACTGAGGAGTGTTTGGGAAAAGAAGCATTTATTTAGAGAAAAGTGCATTTTGTGTTTTACTTAATTTTGTTATTTTTGAATTTCTCAACAAGCACCAACTAGACTTTATAATGTTTTGTCAGTCGTTGACATCGAGGTTGAACACTCTTGTCCCTTTGCCACCAAGATTTCAAAATTCCAAACTTTCGTCCAATTCCATCTTTAAATTAATGGACTTCCAGAAAAAGGGTTGTTCTTTATTTCAATTTTTTCTCCTTGGATTCCTCCTTTTATGGTTTAGAATAAATTCATTTAATTTATGGTCATCGTCTACCTCTTTGAATTTGGAATCCTTGTTTTATGGCTAGTACATTGGATTCCTTCTACTAAATGATTAGCAGTGTTGTACTATCATTGAATGATGCCCGTGTTGCATATAACCCAGAGGAAGAAAAAGAATGATGCCTGGGGACATTGTCTTTGCACCATTCACAAGAAGAGCATGTATACAAATTTGAAAAGAAAAACTAATTTAAAGAGATACAAATAAATAAAAGAATAACAAGTTTGGCTTCGTTCCTATGACTCCCTAAACCCTAAACAAGTTCGGGAATAAGATGTACCCATCACTCTCGAGAGCTGGGGACTTTTGTTTCCGGAAAGTAGTTTTTTGGAAATGAAGAGCAAACGCAAGCGGACTAAAAGGTTTGAACTTTGAAATGATTCTTTTAGCTCGAGGTTGCAAATACTATTTTCTAGCGTTTAGTTCGAGAACCAAACGATGCCTAAAATGTCTAATTGGAATTGGGTACCCTTGGGCTGGGGAGGCCCATATAGGAAAGCCTAGGTGAGACCCTGATCTTTGGGCTTGGTCTAGGTGAAGGGATTGGGGCATAACTTTCATGGCGGCCCAATGAGACTCTTGGTGATAGATTGACTTTCTCAAGAGCTAGGGATTGAAGGTTTGCTGGATAGTCCCTCACACACCCAATACGTGGCCCAATGCCACTGCTCCACTTGCAAGCCAGACGCTTTGACATGTCAAATGCTTGTGCTTGTTCTTCTTCTGCCTCATCTGCATTACTACTTGAACTGCTCCCATTACTCTCAAGTTGTTGATGATGATCTGCTGGAACTTCAATGGCAACACCGCTACTAGAATCATCCAAGGTCACTTTGGTTGTGGATGAACCAGTCACCTCTGGCTTAGAGCACTCCTCATTTTGATATGCTTTGTCTTCATCAACAGCATACATCTGTAAAACAGTAAATAATTTTCAAAATTCAATCTTTATTTTACTTGGTGTAAAAATAAACATCTTTTGCTTATTAGCCTAATCACCTTGACATTGGTGAGGTCTACATTGTGCTCTTTCAGGAAGCTAATGAATTCCTTGAAGTTGTCTGCGGTTGGAAGATAGTGACCACTGTATGGCCATATAGCCTGAAAAAAAAACGAAAGTGAGAGATAAGGAATTTGATTAATTAGCTTAGCACTACGTATAGTTGAGAAATTAAAATTAAATCTAACTGTATAATACAATATATGTACCTCAAGAACCCCATTATGAGCAACTAGTCTTCCAGCTGCAGTAGTAGCCCCTCCAGAGAGGAAACTTGAATGCTGAAAAACACCTTTCTTTTTCTGTCCTACATATAAAGACCTTGATGTGCTCAGCACAAATATCCACTTTGACCCTTCGTCTGTGTCAACAAGGAACCCTGATTGCTTTTGCACTAGCTTTCCCTCCTCTACAATCACTTCATATGCTTCTCTCTCTCTCTGCAATAAACAATGAAAAGGTCAAAACTATTACTATGGAGGCTGCACATTATAACATCAAAGTAGTAATTAGTGACTAGTATTTGAGTTCTTACTGGTTCAAGATATTTGATGCACTGGCGTTGGAGATCAGGCCTTGGACACTTCTTGACATTTGTGTCTTTACCATCACCAACATCCAACCTTCAGATTCAGGGTGAAGGAAAAACAGGTTTAACATCATGAGTGCTAAACTCGTAGAAAACTAAGAAAATCTTATACGACTGTGTGTGATAGAAGATGTTTCCATTACCAGTAGAAGAAAGGTTGAGTGCTCTTGCAAGCAGTCCACACATCATAGTAGAATTGCAAATTGTGTCCATACCGATGGCGTGGATCAATCTGCAGTAAAAAAGAGCATCAATTTTCAGTTTCTGTTTGATCAGTTCCGATGTCACTAAAAAAAAAATGCCTGGATCAGTAAGCCTAGTTAGAGGATTGTCCATATAGTCCAATTTCTAAGAATCTAATGATCCTTGCACGCCAACAATGTCTTTCAGCTTAAAATACATGGACTGCTTTATAGAATCCTAGTGAAATGAGCTGTTACTTTCTTCTATTATTCAATGAAAAAAGTACAAGAATCATAAACAACAGAGTTTTGTAAACAGAATTAAAAAGGGAAAAAAGCACAATGAAGACAGCTTTCTGTACAAAATTGAATGTATAGAAGTGCATGGATATGTACTCACAGCTTCAAGCCAATGCTGCAGGGCTAGTTTCTGAGCCTTCTCATCCTTGCACAACCCCTTCCCTAACTACAAACACAAACATATTGGTTTGTTAACTTTGATCTCCTCCACTAATTTGCACATCTCAGCAATTTCATTCACATAACCAAATTAAATTAGTACCTTGGCTGCCCTTTTCCTAGCTCTTGTCCACTTTGACACAGCAGTTTCATGTTTCTCAATGTCGAAGAATGACACTGAATTTCTTTCCAGAGATGCCAACTCTACGGCTTTCCACCTACAACAAATACACCACGCACATATAAGCAACAAATTAACAAAAGGGTATCAGAAAAAAAAATTGTCACAGTTTCAAGGTACACACCATAGTTCCTCAACCACAACAGCACAATCTGCGAGGTTGCGCCGAGTCCTGTAACTCTTGTACACTTTCTGAAGCCTAGTTGCTGCAGCATCGCGCTCACTAGCCGCCGGCTTTGGAGAAAACAACATGATTGGTTCAGGAAGCAGTATTGTGGGTTTCTTTGTCTGCATTTTTTCACAGTTTCTACCAACTGAAGAATCTGAATGTGATTTCTCATCAAATGTATCAGATGCTTTTTTGAGTTTTTCTTCTTTGGGTTCCCGTTTCTTGAAGCCCATTGACCTTTCCGTACTTTTCTTATAGCCAAACCCGTTAGACTTGTTTTGTGGTTCTGAATCTTCAGTACTTAAGCACATGGATCTCACGGTGAGTGTTTCCATGGTGCCGGTCAGACCCATTAGTTTGGCAGTGATCAAATGATGAACTCGCTCAGCAAACCCAACTGGAAATTAAGCACCACAAAACTCAGTTCAGGCTAAAATTGTCATGGAGTTAAAACACATCACCAACATATCCAAACTAAACAACAAGAACCCATCAAGCTTTATGAACTAAAGAATGAAATGAGGTATATCAATATGTATGAAGTGAGATGCTCAAGAATATTAGTTAAGCTTTATCTTACAAGCAATGCAAGCCCCCTCTTCTTTTTCTTCTTCTTTTTTTCTTCCTCCTCCTTAATTTCTATTTCTCAAGTCAGCTTGGTAGCATGGAGAAAATTTTGAAGAATGAAGTCAGATTATCATCTTTATATACATGAGCTTACTAGTGGCTCTGGTAAATTGTTTGAAAAATCAAAGTCGGTAGCTTCATGGAAGTTAAAGAGAAAGACTGAAGAAGCACCTAACTACTGATATATTTACTGACGCATGCTTTTAATGGCAAAAGTCTAAGCTTGCATGGTCAACACTGTGTATACGCTAGAGACTCTAAAGTTAGGGACAAGAAGATGATGAGCGATTTTGGTTGTTGAAACTTGAATCTCTTCCAGATTGACTCATTGACTTCCGCAAGTCTTTCTTTACTTACAGTTCTTTTTTACTTTACTGGAAAGAGTAATCAATCCTATATTCATAGAACTTTTACCCCATTTGCAATGGAATTGTTACTCTATCCCTCTAACAAGTAACAACCATGAATCTGTAACACAGTTGGTGTGGCAGTGTTATGTTTTAGTGCATGGTCAAGACACCAATAATGGAGGAGTCACTATCCATAACAGTATCCAATAATTGATTTCTTTATCTTCAAGGTAGGTTAGGTATGATAAGTTTATTACGAGCCCCATTTCCAAAGCACAACCGGCATATTACTTTGATTATCCAGCTCCAATAACTTGGTTAGTTTGTTGAGGTATCTATCAACTTGTGACAAACCCAGAATTAAAAATCGACTTGCCAAGTCGACTACTGGAGTTGTCACAATGAAAAAGAAATATACTCGACTTGTCAGCTTTATCTCAACCTCCGCTGGATTTGAAGTTGGCCTTTCCTTGCAGATAACCACTTGGCTTGTTAGTACAAAAGTGGTTCGTGCCATAACTCCAATATTTATATATACTGTCTCGTCTTGATAGGATATACATCTAACAAGAAGTGACTCTTGAAGAATAGTAGTACATATTGGACTCGTAGGTATGAGCTATGAAAGCTTGGTGACAAATTGACTACGATCCCTTGCTCCCAAGGCAAGTGATTAGCATGCCAGGACAGACAGAAATGACTCATTTGGAAAGTGACATTTTCTATCAGAAATTTAAAAGAAAATAGAAAATGGAGAACTACTGGGTTGTATGGAATTTTCTGTTTAAAAGAAAAAAAAGTATGTATTTTTCTAATACAGGAGAATTTCACAAATGGTCACTTAACTATGACTCATTCGACACTTTGGTCACTCAATTTTCAAATATATCATTTTGATCACTCTATTACTCTATCAATCATTTTAGTCACCGAATTAGCATTTTGTCTCACTTTAATCACTTCTCTCATTTATTCCAATTCAGATTTCTCAATTTTTTAGAATTGGTTGGTCGAAAATATCCTTGATATTGTAAGAAATAATTTTTTTTAACTAAAAAAATTAACATAGTGACTAAAGTGAATAACATAATTAAAATTAAGTGACCAAAATGATATATTTAAAAAGTAAGTGACAAAGTATCAGATAAATAGAAATTGATTGACCATTTGTGATATTCTGATTATTCTCCCTTCCAATACAGTACTCTTGTCCTAGCCATTGATAGTGGCGTAGAATGGGATAACCATGAGGAATCACTTTTCACAAAAACAAAATGGCCCTATCAGCCCATCCCACATAAAAGGACCATGGGGTCTCTTCTATGAAGGAGACAAGCCTTTATTGACTAAAACAGATGCAAGCCCTTTATGATGGGCAAGACTTTCTCCCTGTTCATGGCTCCATGTGGAAGGGTATTTGCTAAAAGTCCAAAAGCATGCATATTCCGGACACACTGCCTAAATTCTCCGTTTTTGATACTTGCTGGTTGCTAATGATAGTGAAATCACTCTAAGTGAATCACAGACAGAAACTTAATTGGAATAACAATGGTGTAAAATCAATAATCTCTTGTAATTCGGAGACGGAACATTTGTATTAGCTCAATTGATGGCTTGATGCCATCTATTTGAAGTTTCTATGTTACAGATTCTGAGTCTCTCTGATTATGCAGCAGTTATTCGTTGGGACTTCTGTTGGGGTGTAACGTGGAGCCAAACTTTCATCGCGTCATATGCTGTGAAACCAATTGCAACAGAAGGAACAATCTGCGAGCACGGTATAACAACCCTTTTGTTAGGCAAGGCAAACAGGTCAAAACACAAAATTAGCATAGTTATCATATGAACCACAGATTTATATTCTCTTTCTAATTGGCATAACTGGTTCGAATGCTTCTGCTAATACTCAATGATCCTATGAAATAACATATGCAAAACTGAAATCCTGTCAAAGTACAATCATTTGATCCATACAGAATAAGCAATCACCTTGATATAGTTAATGCTCAGGCCTGCAAACAACTTTTGCCATCCTTGATTGCGGATAATAAATTTAAGTCCGTCCAATGTGTTTTTGTACCTAACACCACCTGAAGGCTGCAGATTCTCAACCTGTTACATCCCAAAACTAATGTGAGAATTCGAATCGTATTTCCTCTGTATTCAACCAACTGCATCTGTTCATTCTAATCCTTCGAAACTCCGTAACATACAGTAAATTTTCTCATTATATTGGCATATAACATTATGACCTCATAGCTTCTTGTTGCATCAAAGTCCAATGCCATGCAATGATGCAAAAGAAAAAAAAAAAAAAAAGGAGACTTCAACAAAGCAATACCTGCATTTGCCTCCTAACAACATCCAATGGGTATGTGAAGGTTTGCCCCACTAAGCCAGCCAAAGCTCCGCAGGAAAGACGCATCCCAATAGACTTTTCATACTCCTCAGGAACATGGCTTTTAAGTTTCTCATATATGTAGAACTTCAAACCAGCATAAGGAAGGATTCCGGTCAGTGTGGGGCCTGATAAAGCCAATGAAGGTTCAAGCCAGTATTAGTTTTGTCCATCATATATCACATAAGGACACTTCAAATTGGTACAAATTTTGACAGATCAATCAAACTAAGATACACAAATAAATATGAGGACTCGATAGAAAGATCTTTGCTAATGTTACTTGTAAATGGGAATAGCACTCATTCATGAACAAAAGGATTGTAACAAGAGGTTTGTTACATATCATTATCAGGCCCTCGGACATGTACTGATATACATACCTACGCCGCGATAAAGCCCCCGCAGACCTCCTTCCTTGTAGACACTAGAGAGCACATCACCAATGCCCTTATAAGAGATTTGACTATGAACACCTTTCATACCATAAGTGAATTTTCCTCTGGTGTTAACAACCTGTAAAACCATGATCGATCAAGCAAATAAAAGAAGATTAGATAACATACTAATCGATCATGAACTTGAAAGTACAGATCCTGACTAAGCATAAGTATTTCCACAATGTGTGCTAAACTTCTTCAGTCTGCATCCTAAATTTTAAATTTGTAGAAACAAGAGGTTCTGATTATAAATACGTGCAAAGGATAATGACCTGATAAGCAAGTTTTGTGCGAGCCAAGTCCAAGGGGTAAGTGCATAAGACTGCTGTTCCTCCAGCTGCTGAACCGGCTAAAAGATCAATATGAGGCCCTGATCCCAAAGCAGAATAGTTATTCAAGATCCAACACCTATACCGCTCGTATGCCATGTAATGTAAGGCTGCATATGGAACAATTCGAACAACACTAGCTCCATTTCCTCTGAAAGACAACAAGAAGTTAAAGAACAATTAAACTCTATGGAGGACGACACCTAACTGAAACAGGAAAAGAAAAAAAGAAAAAATTGATTCTTCATGTCCAACTTACTTGTAGAATCCTAGAAAGCCTTCATGCTTTAGTACCTTGTTCAAAGATTGACCTACCCCCAGAGAACGAAAATCTGTTCTTGTCTATATATTCCCATGCAAATACACAAATATACATATTACAAAAGGCTACACAAACAAACATATAACAAAAATGTAATGAGCAATGTACCAAAAAAGTGAAGAGCAATGTACCAAAAGTATAATCACTCAAATTTTGAAAAACAAGAAAGAACCTTATACGAAAATGAAATGGAGCATTTCTAGATAAGCCTCTCACCTGCAAGAGTATCTTGGTCCGTTCCAGCGGCGCAATAGCAGTCTTAGCAAATGCCCCAGCTGCCCCTCCAGCAATCAGCTCCCTAACATAAATAGGCATGGTATCAATGTACGAGACCTCCGGCCGCTTAGCTGAAACATCAACTAATTCTGCCACATTTGTGGTCAAGGTTGATGATCTTTGCGCAGAAGAACCCATCTCAAAGACTAAAACTTGTGACAATATATTATAGCAGAAATGCAGCCAAAAAGCCCTCCGAAAAATCGACAAATTCTTAAAATTTATTACCCTCCTTGAAGTTTGAAGAACTCCTTATCCCATCGATCTCTAGAAGAACAAAAAATGAATGGATTCTGTTGAAGTTTCAGGTCAAATGGCCTGAGAACACCCAGAAACGAGTCGGCTACGCTCACAAGCCGATCCTGCTCTTCGGTGATAACTAGATACATCCAAAGATATACAGCCAAACCAAGCAAGCCCACCAACAATTAACTCGATCCCAACAATGCTCCGGTGGATCAATCACAAACCCATTAACAAAAATCAAACATTGCAATCATTTGTTTATCTCGGATACCAGCCCCAGAGACCAAACAACTTAATTGAAACCCCTCAATCGATACAAACATGTATCCGGTGAATTCAATTCCTCAATGCCCAGTTTCCCAATAGTTTGTGGAACATATATAAATCTAGGGAAGAAATGGAAATGGGAGATGGGCAAGGAGGAATTGAATACGTAGAAAAGGAACCTACCAGAAATTGATGGGTTTTAGGTCAGAGAAGAGAGGAGGCACGTAAGCCAGTCTCTGCTTGAGCAAAGAGAGAGAAAAGGAGGTTTCCTCGGACTCTCCTCAAATCCGAATCCTCTCTCTCAAGTCTGAACAACAACAACAACTACTTGTCCCCTGTCCCCTCTTCTCTCTCTCTCTCTCTATCGATCTCACTTTCTGTCCAACGCGCTTCTAGCTAGGAATCTCGGATTTCCAAGGATGGTGGGATGTTTATTTCTTTTTTGGTCAAAATTATTTTTCAGCGTATAATATTGACTCGTTCCTGAACGTGACACCTTGGAATTTGCACGTATATTACGTGGTAATGGAGAGATGCTACTAATAATAACACCATTTATCAAAGTATAGGGAGGTCCAGGTCCAATTTGTTTGTAAGTAGAAAATTATATAGTTGCAAATGATCAAAGAAATAAACGCAAAAAACTCATTTTAAAAAGATTTATATAAATAAGTACATCAACCCAGGCCTAAATGATATGTAAAATGACCAAAATACTTAATTTTTATCAAAATTTACGCTCATTGCCTTAATACCCAACCCCCAAAACGAAAACTCGAAGCCTAGAACCCCAAAACAGAAACCCCATGCCCCAAAACGCGCATTATGCTCATTTTTGTTCTTCCTTGAACAAATTTTTGGATTTTCTATAATGATTTTGTAGTTTAATTTTTTGATTTTCAGGTCTCGTCATCCTCTTTTGATGTGGGAGTTGTTCTCGACTGAAATTCATTGTCCGGCATTTCATATCCGTTCATCCAAAATGTGAATCGCAACGATGTGGAATTCGGAGTAACCGCTGCTCCGATGACGGCGACTCAGCTGAGCGGAGTGGATTGCGAGGTGATGAGGTACAAAGAGAAGAGGTAGAAGCACAAGTTCCAGAGGACAATCCGATAAGCCTCCCAGAAAGCCTATGAGGAAACTCGGTCAAGAATCAAAGGCTGGTTTACAAAAGCACCGAGAGTGAAATGGAGGTGAAAATACTAGAAAAGGAACAAAGAAAATTGTTAGAAAGAAATCAAAGTGAAAGAGAGACTGACCGCAATACTTAACATCTGCAGACTAGGAAAATGGTAAGAGCAGGAACAAGGTAAAGCTTAGAAGAACCAAGTGAATCAGCGAGGTAGTCAGGGCTTTTCTTCTTTGTTTCCTTCTAAAGTAGAAGTATTGAATAGAGATGGTCCTGAAAACGAAAAGGGATCTTGAAACGTGAAGAAGGAAATGGTATTAGGGTGGAGGATTAGGTGTCAAATAGGCGAAGAAGGAAAGGACTACGTGCAATAACATGAGCAATAAACTAATAAGCCCCTGGAGGGTGGGACAAAAAGGGGTTGACATATCCCTGACAAATTTGTATAGTATGGTTCACAATTTTGTGGTTTTAATTTTTTAATTTTTTTGGCATAGTAGAATGATTGTTAATTACCATTGCCTAAAGGTATTTGAAAGCATGGTGCAGAATAGGCATTGGTTATTTACCTATTTCTATATGTGCCTTGAAACTCTAAATTTTGCTATTGCTACTGCTACTGCTATTGTTCTTGTTACTGCTTCTGCTGCTGCTCTTAATCCTGCTCCTGCTCTTGCTACTGCTATTGCTTCTGCTACCGGAGATTCAATCGGAGCTTCAATTTCATTCATGGATTGACATATCTAATTGCTTCTGCTACTACTATTACTTGTTATATTATGCATACAATTCATGCTTTTTTTTTTTTTTCGGTTGCATTTGAACCTATTGATGTTCTTAGCATAGTACAAGAATATAGTTGTGTGTTATTAAGAAAAAGAAAATGTAGCAGAACACGAGTACAAGTGCAGTAGTAGAAGTGGACGAGCATGAGTGCAGTAGCAGGATTAGGCGATGATGAGTGCAGTAGCAGAACACGAGTAGCAGAACTGGACGAGTATGAGTGCAGTAGCGGGATTGGACGAGTGAAGTAGCAGGATTAGGCGATGACGAGTGCAGTAGCAGAACTGGAAGAGTATGAGTGCAGTTGTAAGGCCCCGTACCTTAACATTTTTATGAAGCACGTTTTTACCGGTTTTGACCGAGGAGTTGACCTTCTATTTTGTCTGTTACGTCGGATTATTCCTTGAGTACGTCGTAGGTTACGAAAAATTTAGTTCGTGGACACGCAGTTTGTATCGATCGGAGTTTTTACAGGAAGTTGTGATTTAAGTGTTGGAAGTACTGTTCCTTATTAAATATTGGTTTTGTTTAAAAAAAAAAAAAAAAAGGGAATTAAGTTAATTAAAAGGAGAGAGAGAGAGAGAATCGGACCGAGCCGACCTCCCCTCCCCCTCCCCCTCCCCCTTGCTTTTCCTCCTTCTCCCCGAACCGGACTCATTTTTCCGGCGAATCACCTCAGCCGAACCTCTTTGGACTCGCCTCCGGCCACCACAGCTTCCTCTCTTCACTCTCTTCACTCTCTTTCGTCTCAGGTAAGTGATTTTAGCTGGGTAGCCTTGATTTGATTGATTGTTGGGGAAGATTGCCGTCGGGTTTGAGAACCTCCGGCTGGGTTTTCGATTTCCGGCGGTCTCCGGCCGGAAATCATAGTGTTTTTGGTTCGCTGGGAAGGATTGAACACTTTTCCGACCTCCTTGTGGCTTGTTTTGGCCGGAGGAGGTGTTAGGGACGATGAACAGTGGCGGTCGGGTTTTTCCTATTTTGGGTTGAATTTTCGACCCCTTCTGCCTAGTTTTAGTTGTTGTTGCAGGTATATTGATTGTTGGGCTTGTTGAGGAGGTTGTGTTGGTGAATTTTGGGTGATCGGATTTGAGTGTTGGAGTGGTGGCGCATGAAACCACGCACTGCTGATGGTGGTGATGCTGAGGAGGCTTTGTCAGCCCCTCCCAAAACCCATTAATGTGATTTTGAGTGTTATTTCAGATTTGAGGTTAATTGTTTGGAGTTTCTTGGAAATTAAATGTGGGATTTAGATGTTTTGAATTTTATAGTTGATGAATCTTTTGGCTAAATCTCTTGATAGATTACTAGTAATGTTATTGCGAAATTGTTCTATTTTGTTGAGGAGTTTGGAGTTGAGTTTGTGGGTTGGAAAAGAAACATTTAGAGATGGATTGGTGAATGGAAATAGGGGAAGTTAATAAGGAATTCAGAAATTTTGGAAAGGATGTTATGTTTATTTTGGTGTTTGATTTTGGTCAAGGAATCGAGTTTAAATTGTTTAGATTATCGAAACGATCCTTGTGGCGGTTAAAGATTAGGCTAAGACGTTAAAGTGTAAGGAAATTTCCGTATTCAAGAATGTAAATTCCAAATTGAAGAGTGAGATTTCTTTATTAGAATGAATACTAATTCTCAAAGGAAGGAGTTTTGATCTTGAGATTGTTTCCGCTTTAAGGTTAATTATTATGTCCATTTATTTCAGGACGTACTGAGCCCTCGAGCGAGGAGGACACGGGCAGGCAGCAGGTTTAGCTGCAGGACTACTTGTGAGTGGACCTTTATTTTTATTTAAATAATGCATGCAGCATGGTATTACGTTTTGAAATGGATTGTTATTTGAGTAAATGTGATTTTTTTTGGAAAGAAATGGATTTATTAAGGAAGCAGTTGACAAGGAGGCCAGTTTGGCGCATGCGTATCTTACCTAGTTGGCAGTCCGTTCTAGGTAATAGTCTGGTCGGCAGTCCCGTCCAGACTACAGCTCGGTTGGCAGTCTCATCCGATGCGTCATCTGGTTGGCAGTCCCTTCCAGATGACATGAGGTAGTTAGTCGGCAGTCCCGTCTACTACCTGTGGCTAGTTGGCAGTCCCAACTAACCACCGCCTCCTATCCCGGTTGACAGTCCCTTCCGATGCGTCATCTGGGTGGCAGTCCCTCCCAGATGGCATGAGATGCCTAGGAAGCAGTCCTTCCTAGTTATCAAATGAGTTTTCTTGGAAAAAGGATTGAGTTGGAAATTTTATGGAGTCTCGCTGCATGATGGTTTTGTTAAAAAGAGAAATGGGGAAGCATTCCATTAATTGTTTCAGATTTTGTTTCGGTTTCGTCCACTCACTCTGATGGATTTTTATATGTTTTCCCTTGGGCCATTCATTTTCAAATGCCCAGATTTCAGATTTGCCGAGATCGCGTCCAGGCTCTAAAGACTTTGGAAATCAGCGCTTCCGTTTTTGTCCATAGGTTATTACTTAACCTACCTTGTATGATATCGGCTTAGTTATTAATGTTGCTCTGATAACCCTTTTTAAATTTGATGGATTGTTGTTGCTTACGGAGGTTATGTTGGGATTTGAACTTTCCGAATGTAATATATGTGCTTGGGTTGTAAATATGGTATTGTAGGTTGAGTAGAAGTTAAAGTTTTAATCATGTCCAGGTTTGTGAATTTTTGGGTAGCCCATATTTAGGGGAGGTTCTGCCGAATTTTCGGTAGGATTTCGCTTAACGTGGGCCCCGCAGGCTTGTATCCAGGTTTTGGGGTGATTCCTGGGTCGGGTCCTGTCAGCAGTAGCGGGATTGGACGAGTGCCATAGTAGGATTAGGTGATGACAAGTGCAGTAGCAGAACTGGATGTGTATGAGTGCAATAGCGGGATTGGACGAGTGTAGTAGCAGGATTAGGCAATGATGAGTGCAGTAGCAGAACACGAGTATAAGTACAGTAGCAGAACTGGACAAGTATGAGTGCAATAGCGGAATTGGACGAGTACAGTAGCGGGATTGGATGAGTGCAGTAGCAGAACTAGACGAGTATGAGTGCAATAGCAGGATTGGACGATGAGATGAGAGTAGTAGAAGAGTGAGGTTTTGTGAAGTAACATAAACGGATTATTCTAAAAAAAAAGAAGAAAAAAAAGTAACATAAACGGATTAGTCTAAAGGAAGAAAAAAAAGTAACATAAATGGAATATTCTCAGTAAAAAAAAAAGTAACATAAATGGATTATTCTCAGTAAAAAAAAGTAACATAGGGAGATTAGAAGTTAAAAGAAGTAGTTAGTGGTAAAAAAGTAAATTAACTCATGACATGTGGCAAGTGGAGATTGTCCTTATTTATAAAGATTTAATCCTTATAAAGGGATTAGAAGTAAAAAAAAAAAGTAGTTAAGGGTAAAAATGTAAATTAACTCATGACATTTGGCAACATTTGGCAAGTGGAGAGTACGTATATTGTCCTTATTTGTAAGATTTAGTCCTTATATGTTTAATTCAATCTTTAGAGGATGTATTTGTTAAGTCATATTTTGTCAATAACTTATATGTAATTTGTTAAATCATTTATCAGTTCTTACCCACTATGCTCGAGCTAGAAATGGATCAAATATTCAAATGGGATAAATTAATATGAAATGAAAATGCAGACTAAACAACTTTCGGAAACCCTAGCAGAGCGAAGGCGTTCTGAGAAGTAAAAGCAAGCTGCGCGTGAGGTGGCCTGAGTCTATATTGCGTTCAAGGTTTTGGCCTGGAACTGTCGTGGTATTGTGGGGAATTGTAGACGTAGAGCGCTGGTGGATCTGATAGGGCAGGAGAAGCCACTGATCTTATTTCTCTTAGAAACTCTATGCGATGCAAAGCAGATGGATACACTGCGCATAAAGGTGGGTTTTGACAATTATCTTTGTGAAAAGAGCGATGACTCAAGGGGAGTCACACTGATGTTGATGAATGATGTACCTCTACATGTCCGTAATTACTCTACCAGGCATGTTGATGTTTCTATTGGGACGAGGGGCTCTCCCGATGAATGGAGATTGACTGGTATATATGGCTATCCACAGACAGGGGATAGAAGAGAGACATGGGCACTGATGCGTAGGCTTGCTGCTCAAGTATCGTTGCCATGGCTGATTTGTGGGGATTTTAATGAAATCCTTGAATGCTCAGAGAAATCCGGTGGTGGGGAGAGGAGACTCGTGCAAATGAAAGCATTTCGTGAATGTGTGATGGATTGTTCGCTGATTGATATTGGGTATAGAGGGAGCCCTTACACTTGGTCCGATTATCAAACAAAAGAATGATTAGATCGTTCATTTTGGAATGCTGGTTTATTTCGGCTGTTTGGACATTCCACGACAACTCACTTGCATCCTAGCTCCTCGGACCATAGTCCCTTGCTGATTGATATATGCAATGCTCCTTTGCTGTAGTCGGGCAGGAGAAGACGGATTTTCCGCTTTGAACAGTTCTGGGCACAACATCGAGAGTGTGAGGGAGTGGTTCGCACTGGATGGAAAAATGGTGGGGACGGAGATCCAATGAATCGGGTTTGCCAGAAAATTAAAGCAACTAGTAGTGGCCTTAATGCTTGGCAGGGGAACACATTCTAGTTTCGACAGACGGAGATGCGAGCAGTTAGGGCTCGTCTGAATGAGTTGTTGGAAGCTCCCTTTGATCTGGCCATGAACCAGGAAAAGCATGATTTAAATGTTCGGCTTCAGGAGTTGTTGACACATGAGGAAACCATATGGAGCCAACGATCAAAGGAGCTGTGGTTAAAAGAGGGGGATAGAAACACCGCTTATTTTCATCGAAGGGCATCCAACATGAGGCAATGAAACAATCTTAAAGGGCTGAATGATGAGTCTGGTAACTGGATGACAGAACCAGTTCAGATTGAGAAAGTTGTCAGTGACTACTATCGAAACATATTTTCCACTGAAGGCACAAATGAGACTGCCATGCATTTGATTTTACAAACAGTATCACGGCGGGTATCGCCTACAATGAATCAAGAACTGTTAGCCCCATACACTGACAAGGAAATCAGGGTGGCGACTTTTCAGATGCATCCCTCAAAATCTCCTGGACCTGATGGTATGTCACCATTTTTCTATCAGAAATTTTGGAGTACAGTTGGAAAAGATGTGTGTGATGCGGTATGTTTGTTTTTAACCTCTGGTCATCTTCTTCGGGAGGTGAATTTTACTCATATTACTCTTATTCCAAAAGTGAAGGAGCCAAAGAATATGACAGAGTTACACCCCATTGCTCTATGTAATGTCATGTACTGAATTTGTTCTAAAGTTTTGGCTAACAGATTGAAAGTGTTATTGGGAAAGGTTATTTCTCCATTACAAAGTGCGTTGTGCCGGGCCGATTAATCTCTGATAATACTTTGGTTGCAATGGAGGTAGCTCACTTCTTACATAATGAGAGGAGGCCTAATGCATAACACTTTTCTTTGAAATTAGATAATAGCAAGGCCTACGACAGGCTTGAATGGAGTTTCCTAAAAAGTATGCTTCTGAGATTGGGTTTTGCTGAGGCATGGGTGGAAATGGTAATGTCTAGTATTCAGATAGTCAGCTACTCTTTTATAGTGAATGGAGAGGTGCGAGTTTATGTTAGACCCACTAGGGGCATTCGACAAGGGGATCCATTATCTCCATATTTGTTTATTCTGTGTGGAGAAGGACTGTCGGCTTTGATCACGCACTTTGTCAATCAACGGTGGCTACAGGGGTTACAGATTAATTCTTATGCTCCGGTGTTACACCATTTGTTTTTTGCAGATGATAGCTTTCTGTTTGGAACTGCAACTGAAGAGGAATGTCAACAAATTCGGAACATTTTGTATACCTATGAGATAGCCTCAAGATAAACGGGTTAACCTCCAGAAGAGTGAGGCCGCTTTCAGTAAAGGTATGAGTTTGGATCGGCAGGAATTTTTAGCCCAGTTGTTGGGAGTAAAGCGAGTTGATAAACATGATAGATACCTTGGTTTACCAACTCATGTGGGGCGGAAGAAATCTGCAGCTTTCAGTTATTTGAAAGAGAAGCTTACTAAGAAGGTTGTGAGTTAGAGATCGAGCAAAGCTGTTAAGTGGTGCAGGTAAAGAAATTTTAATTAAGGCAGTGGGACAAGCAGTGCCAATGTATGTTATGAATTGTTACAAGCTACCGTTGAGTCTATGTGATGACTTACATCAGCTGTGTGCGGGCTTCTGGTGGGGTGACTCGGAAGAAAAGAACAAGATTCATTGGTGGTCTTGGGAACGGCTGTGTGTTCCCAAACAGGCTGGCGGTATGGGGTTCAAGAATCTGCATTGGTTTAATTTGGCAATGCTAGCGAAACAGAGTTGGAGATTGTTTCAGCAGCCTCACTCTTTGATAGCTAGACTTTATAAGGCAATATATCACCCCCATGATGAGTATTGTAATGCAGAGCTGGGATATGCCCCATCATTCTCTTGGCCCAGCATATTGGAGGCTCGACAAGTACTCATACAAGGGTTAATATGGCAAGTAGGCACAGGTTCCCAGATTGATATTTGGAATCATAATTGGATTCCAGATGTCTATCCGAGGTGCCCAGTATCTCCCCCTGCTCAAGATGCACCTAAGTTTGTTATGGAGCTTATTGATCCGCATACAAGGAACTGGAATTTGGTACTTCTCTAAAGATATTTTTGTCCAGCTGATATTGATTTAATTTTGAGCATTCCATTGAGTCGCTCAGCTAGGCCGGACAAACAGATTTGGCATTTTAATAAGAAGGGAGTATGCCTATTTCGTGGCAAGGGATGTGGCATTAGGCATGGTTTTAACTCCCAAGCCACCTATTGACCCGCTAAGAGGAGTTTGGAGGACTATCTGGAACGCAAACGTACCTGGTAAAGTAGCACTCAATGCTTGGAGAATTGCTAGTTAGATATTGCCAACACGAGCTAGCTTGAGCACCAAAGGGTATAATGGTGAGTTAGGTTGATACACATGAAGACAGTTTGCATTTATTTGTGACTTGCCCTTATGCTCAGGAAGTTTGGAGTCGGGCTGGGATGAATTGGCAGAGTATCCCAGCTACATCTATCCAAGAATGGCTTATAGCGGTCGCTTCACAGGTTAACAAGGAGGTTATGAACAAGGTGATCATGCTTATGTGGGGCATTTGGAAGAATAGAAATGAGCAGGTCTGGGACCAAAAAAGCAAGCACGCTTCCGAGGCTTATCTACTAACGATGGGGTGGTATGAGGATTTCAAGAAAAGTAATGCAAGGCCTCCACAACAATATAGGGAGGCTATTCGATGGCAACCACCTACAGAGAGAGTCTTAAAGATGAATTGTGACGGTGCATATCATGCCGCGTCAAGACATGGTGGCGGAGGGTGCGTGTTGCGGAATAGTGATGGCATCCTCCTTGCTTGTCAAGTGCACCCATATGCCTTGCTTACGTCCCCCTTTCATGCTGAGCTTGCAGCGCTCAAAGATGGGATAATCATGGCTCAAACCATGCAGCACTCTGAGGTAATCTTTGAAAGTGATTGTGCTTTGTTGGTCCAAGCCATCCAGATAGTTTCCCATGATCTCTCTACTATGCATGTTTTGATTGAAGAGGTTAGATCTTTATTACGAGATAATCCTGGATTTAGCATTATACATGTCAAAAGAGAAGCTAACAAGGTTGCACATCTGTTGGCTTCTCATGCTATTAGGAATAATGTAAGCCACCTTTGGTTGGTAACAGCTCCCGAATTTATAAGGGATGTCATTCGAAACGATGTAATCGTTATCTGATTCAATGAAATCACAATTTCAAAAAAAAAAAAAGAAATGAAATGTCAATTGCGTGACTTTTGTTCTGTCACAATAATGTCTAGATCAATTGCATGCTTATTAGTGACCTAATTTTCAGATGATTCATTTTTCCACTCCCAAGTCCCAACTTTAGGTACATATATGGAGACATGAACCAGCTAAATTCCTAATGGAAATAAGGGGAGGCATATATGATGATAAGGTTCAATGTATTATCTGCTTTTCAGGATCAAGCTGTTGTCCTTGCATGTATACAATATCTGGGACCAAATCATAGGTGTAAAAGAAAATAGGTCATCTTCAACCTCCTCAAGTTGTTAAATTTTTTAATCTTGTCAATTAGTCATTTCCTATTCACATATTCAATAAATTTCTTGCTTAATTACTCAACTTTCATAGGATTAAAATTTAAGGATGGATAACAGTGATTTTTTTTTTTAAAAATATTTTATTTTTCTTGAACATATAATCTAGATCAAATAACAACAATTGAGCAAATAATTTATTGACAAGTAGTGCTAGAGATCCCAAAACTTCTTACCGAATTTCAATCCCGAATGAGGTGGCATTTGACACTTCATCAATTTTTTTTGCTTAATAATATCCTATGTGTATTTATAACTTTTATCAATTTTCTTTTAAAGAAAAAAAATCCTTACAAGCTTCTGACTTTCTGATAAAAGAATTCTGCCCTAGGGTATTCAACAATGAATGATATCCTATTCAACCATCGCAGGCCATCATCCAATTATATTATATATGAAGATTATAACATGAAAAACTTCACTTTTTTATCTGAAGCCCTAAGCATCTACATCTCTAAGAAACAACTTTTTCAAAAATTCAGGATCGTTTTCGCATCTAATCTCTAATCATCTCTCATAATCAAACTCAATTATAACCATGGCTGAAACCAATTTCTACCCTCAATTTTGATTCTCAACAAATTTCTTTTGACAATTGGGCAGATTGCAATGCCTACAACAATAGATAACTGCTTTTGCTAACCTGGTAATCACCCACAAGTGAACAAAACCAACTAATAACGTACTCTTTGTTTATTGGAATTCACTCGATTGATTTTAGTTTGGAGAATGGAAATTTCCATTGAATTGGTTTAAAAATTTATTTGTAAAAATGTTAATAGGGTTGAAAATAGGCAGAAATATTTTGAGTGATGACATGGCAAGTGCCACATCATTTGGGATCCAAATTTGGTATAAAATTTTGGGATCCCAAGTATTTTCCTTTACTGAGTAGGTGAATAAATCTGTATGAGCAGTGCTACAAACACCAAAACATTATACCAAAAATCAATACCAAATTATGTGGCATCTGAGTTGGCGTCTTACATGTCAATACATTCAATTTAATAATTTCCGACAAATTTCATTGATTTTATTAAGAAACTAATTAATCAGCAAAAAAGAAGAAGAGGTGATTCACCAAACAACCAAATTTGTTGTCGCTCTTCCTCAAACTAAAAAAACAACCAAATATGCATAATCAAAAGAACAAAGAAATCTGGAGGAGAATAGCGCAAAGAAATTACATCAAATCTAGTAAACTGCATATATAGTAGTATATCTATTTCTATTTTCCTTTAACAATGTAAGAACATGACCCAGTAGAGAGAGGTCCAGTTATCAACTAAAAATCATCATTGCTCCATCACTACATATCTCTATTTCTAAAATGAAAACTACCACCACTAGTAGTAATAGATCATTATTCAATTGCCGGTCAACTAATGAATTAAGTCACATGCAACTTCATATTCTATTTTTTATGTTTTGACGGATAGCCTTCTCTTACAATTGCATGTTAAAGTTTCCATGATTGAAGGGTTTTGTTTAGGGTTTTTTT